>JASAMW010002697.1:0-56691 GCA_030247985.1 Epsilonema sp. ZAB3_2
CAGGTGGATAAAGGAAATACGCGAGCAGGCCTGATTTGCATAAGATGATAAAAAACAACGCGCAACGAGACATGTAACTGAACGGGGCGGGGAATGCGATGGATGGGCCCGTTGCTTGTAATTTGCCAGGGTAACGAGCAGCTTCTGCAACTCGAATATCGAGACCATCCCCAGATCCTACTATTATTATCATTACTGATATTACTTCTTGCATACAAACATCAACACATGCCGTACATACTCTACACCCCCCCCCCCCCCCCCTGTACATAACTACGCGTTACAACAAGTATGTACACAAACAGCACATGGACAAATGGAGCGGATGAGGAATTGCAGGAGAACGCGAGAGAAGAAAAGGGCCAGCGGTCAAACGCAGTGAATCGTCGCCGGAAAACGGACGCGACGTCACGCGCCAAAAAACGACAACATTTTTCTGGGCGGCCCCTGCCAACAAATCAACCACTGGAAAAGGAATGTCAACTTGGCACTCGCTCAAAGGAAAATACAAATAGAACTATTTCGATTCGACACACAGATTGGAAGAGAAAGAAGAGCCTTCAAAAGAAACGAATCGACTCGACTCGACGTCGGAGGAAAAGGTGCGAGCCGCAGACAAAAAATAAAATAGCCGAAATTCCCGATGCGCCGCGCATGGCGAAGGAAGAAAATGCCTCCTCTCGTAAAACCGTTTGCGCCATGCCATCCTGCGAAAGGAGTAAAACCGACCTGCGAAGTCACAATAATAGACGGGCGTTTTGGGTGGGTGATAGTGACGCACGCACTCGACAACACACTCAACCCGCAATTCCCCAAACTCGTCAAGATCACAAGATTTGACGTTGTCGTCAGAAAATAAATGCGGCTCAAGGCAGGTCGTCAAAATCATAAACTCTCAAAACAAAATCCACATCCACTCCACACACCTCGCTCAAAGACAAAACAAAGAAGCAGCACCACATCGTGTGGAAGATTCAAAGGTTGAACGTTTCAGGAAGGAACAGGAAGTAAATAGAAAGATGAGGTGGAATGGAAGGCTGCACAATGAATCAGCGATCATATGAATGAAATACAATCATAAAGGTCGTGGGAGAGTGAAAGTGGGCAGCGATGAACATGACACGATAAGTTCGGCGACTATGAAAAGGTTATCGGAAAAACCCGTGTTGAGAAACAACAACTGGGCCAAAGAATGAGTCCCAGGTGTGATCGAGGAAAGAATGCGGCTTCACTTGACAGACGCAAATGGCAACAAAGTCCGCCAACGTAAAAGCGCCTTCGCGACAATTACTATCCCCAACAGCTCTTCAACAAAAGCCCACGCGCTTCCTTCATGTCGCATTCACATGCAGAGGAGCGTAGCAATCATTTCCGTCTGGCTCTTGCAGTGCGGCTGGCTGGCTGACTTGGCTATGGCTGGCTGGCAACTGTTGTGAACGCACTGCACTGCACTGAACGCGAAACTTTTTGAGGCGAACGCCGCGTCCAATGAGCGACTTCCGCGCCCAACGCGCTCCACGTGAATTGCGCCGGAATGCGACGTTCATTGATCGACTTCTCGCTCAGACAGCAACGTTCGAGTGCGCAACCTGGCCAAGTGCCAAAAGTCTGACCTACCGCAGCGCCATCTGTGGAAAGAATGTGAAATCTAGGCCGGCGATTTTGTTGAGATCGTCTCGTCGCATTTTTTATAAAATGCCACGTGGCGCGCGAAAGATGTGCAGTTATAACTGCAGCTTCAACCATGTACTCCTATATAAATCTTTTTAGAAGTACATGGTTCAACGCACTTCGCAAAAAAAACAACGTACATAATCAATCGCTCAATGCTGCAAAGTTGGGTCTCATGACCTCATCGCTGGATTCCAGGGTAGCCTTTGCCTTTGCCTTCTGCAATGGGATTTGCTAAGATATTATTGCTCCAGCGTCTATCTCCTTTCTCGCCCTCTGTTTTTCGACATTTTTCCTCAGCAGTTTCGTTGAAAGATCACAAGGTGAACAAGGAGTTATTGTTGAAGCTACGTCGCAAGACTGGATACAGCTTTGTCAATTGCAAGAAGGCTCTGGTTGAAGTCGGTGAGGATTTAGAAGCAGCTGAAAACTGGTTGCATGATCTGGCAAGAAAAGAAGGATGGACAAAGGCCGCAAAGTACGAAAGAAATACGGTACATGGTGTTGTTGTGGTACATAATTGTACAGTGTCGCTGTACGTACAGTACAATACCAGCTTTTGTTTTGTTGTGGTGGTATGTATGTATGTTCATACGAACCGTAGGGTACCGTGGGGTAAATTTTTGGAATAAACCTGGCCACCCACGTGTAAAGAACTGCCTTCACTACCGTACCGCGCTCTATGGTACGAACGTACGGCTTTTCTGTGGTACATGTACGGTATGTACGTGCATACATGCTTAGGCCTACATATACGTAGTGTACTGTACGTACGTGCACACGATTGAAGGCTCTTCACATGGTGGAAAATGCGAAGCGACGTACGCTATTTATGGTCTGGCCAGAGGGAGAGAGAGTGTGTGCTAGCTCTATTATAGCACGTGTACAATTTATCTGGTTCAAATAAGAATAGGTCTGACAAGAATACAATAGTGCGCTACACACGAGGTGAGTAAAACTCACGGTGAATTCCCCGTATGTATGCGATGAAGCATAGGGATGCCGGTGAATTCACCGTGAGTTTACTCACCACGTGTGTAGCGCGCTATTGTGACCCTCTAGGAAGCAACCAACCAGAGTGATTCACCAGACGTCCGTAAATCCGTACGTCCGTCCGTTCGTCAACCGTAACGCGTCCGTCCGTCCGTCAACCCAACCCCACGTCAACCGTATACGGGTTGACGGACGGACGTATGGATTTACGGACGTCTGGTGAACGCGGCATCACCGTCCATTTCTTATGCATTTGCAGATTGACTGCTCGCTCAGCCCGCCAAGGTCTCATCGGTGTGCATACGGCTGGACACGGTAGCCTGGCGTCCATAGTCGAGGTGAACTGTGAAACCGACTTTGTCCAACGAACCGATCAATTCCGCGCACTCGTCGAAACCGTGGCCAAAACTTGCACTCAAGCCACCGCAGAGCATTTCCATGGCACTCAAAGAGGCACAACTGTGCAACTAACGCCAAAAAATACCGACGCCGATGCCAATCTTTCCAAGTTTCTGGGCCAGTGGGCTATTGAACCCCAAGAGCTACTGGCACTGCCAGCGAAGCATATGGAGAAAGATGAAGCCCCATTGGCTGACGTTCTCAGTTCCACGCTTGGTCAGCTGGGGGAGAAGCTGGAGATTTCTCGGGCCGTCGGCTGGTCAACCCGTACGGATGATGTTTCACTGGTCGGCTATGCGCATCCACGACGCAGCTCTACGACGCAGGACGTGGGCAGCTCTGATTTGGACCAAGTGCTCTTGGGTCAATTCGGCACGTTGCTTGCGCTACGACGAGGTGTCTTGCCTGCCACTGGTGCGCTTCAGACGTGCTCCGAGTTTGCTCCGAGCGAATTTGCTCCGAGTTTGGAATGACTTCGTTTCGAACCGAAACGAGCGTCAATTACTCACACGTCTTCGAATTACAAACTCGGTTGTTCACGCGCACGTTCCGAAAAACGGAGCGAGTTCGGTGCGAAGCGAACTCAGAGATTTTACATGTTGAAGCATACTCAGGACTCAGCGAATTCGGAATTCACGTCTGAAGCGCACCACACTGATCAAGACAAAGCAGCTTCGGGAGGTTGGAAAGCAACGACGAATACTCGCGAAGCCATGGCATTGATGGGAACGCAGCTGTGCCAGCATATTGTGGGTATGACACCGGATAGCGTGGGCAAACCGCTCAGTTTGGAAGAACTGAGCGAGCTGAGTAATGTGGAAGAGGAGGAGAAGGATATGGCGAGGATCAGCGACTTCGAACAGCAGGAACCACCTGAGGAAGAGCTGGATGAAACAGGGCCCAAGGTCATTACAGAGGCGCTTTTCACACTGCGATGGCGTGCGATGGCGCTAAAAACATATTCAGCTTTTTGAGATGGGGAGTTCGGGTCAGGGCTGTTGATTGAGGGGTGGGGGGGGGATTATTGCGAGTAGGTACTCTATGCCAAATGAACAAGTATTTTGACGGGAGAAGTTTTTTTGAAGGCCAAAAGCCAAGGAAACCTTATCCGATGTCATTACTGACGTCGAAGGAAAGAAACTTATTGTGGCAAAAAAACAAGAAATAGGCTACGTAATCCCCATTGCACTATCCTGTTCCCTTTTACGTACTTACAGTACTTTGTTTCCACGTAATGTACTGTAGATGGAAGCTTGTTTTACTGCGGTAACCCTCTCGCCTCGTGGGTGTGCTGTTTCAATGCAAGCCAGCACTTGATCCGATACGTGCGGCGCGTCAAAGCCCACTGGTTTTGCTTTGTTATCACAAATTGTTGAGTGTTCTTTATATCGCTTTGGCCGGAGCAGTGTGTTGTAAATGCGCCTTGTACTGATGAGTTGGAGGAGGAAGAGAGGCGAAAGGCGGAAGCAGCTGTGACTCGCTTTCGAGATGAAGCGGAGCTTTTGCGCCAAGATTTCCTGCTCTTGCCCGCGATTACAGTTGGCCAGTTTGTGTACAGGAATGGCGTGACTGTCCTGGATTTTCTCAGGTTCGAAACCGGTGAAACGGCAAAAAGAGGCGACGGATAAAAGGAAGGAAAGAAACGAAACGAAACAGTATTGTACAGTAGGCCTAGAGGCTACTACTATTGTGTGGTTTATGTGTGGCGGCAGGTGATGGCCATTATTGCCAAAAGACATAATTTTTAGGTAGTAGTATTGGTGCTGGAATTTTGAACGTACAGACAGATATTATTGGAAAGAATAAAATAGTGTTTGCTGCGTCATGGTGAGCTGAACCTGTCAAGGCTGCATTCACTGGTGCGCTTCAGACGTGCTCCGAGTTTACTCCGAGCGAGTTCGCTGATTCGCTCCGAGTTTGGAAAGACTTCGCTTTGAACCGAAGCGAACGTCAATTACTCACACGTCTTCGAATTACAAACTCGCTTGTTCACACGCACGTTCCGAAAAACGGAGCGAGTTCGATGCGAACTCGGAGATTTTACATGTATGTTGAAGCATAGTCAGGGGCTACGAATTCGGAGTTCACGTCTGAAGCGCACCACTGACCCGTTCAAATGCCGTTCTTGTCGCGCAACATTTGCTGTACCTGTCCATAACTTGATTGACTCTTATCTACTGATGCCGCAGGTGTTGGTTGTGATTGTGGTGCTGCTCCTGGGTTACGTTGGGAATGTTCAGTGTACATTGGCCGAGGAGCAGCTGTTTGCGGACTTGTTCCGCTACTACAACATGGTCTTGAGGCCTGTTCTCAAGCCAGCTGATGTGATGACGGTGAAGTTGGGATTCAGCCTCATACGCATCATTCGAGTGGTAATCATTCAACAGAAATCAACAGACTCCATAATTTCGGATGGCCGCCTGGCCGCATACACCCCTTGCGGCCACCCTGCGGCCGTGGCCGCCCATAGCCGTTGGGTGGCCTGCGGCCAGAAAACATGACCAAATCAAATAGCCTTAGCCGGGGTGGCCGCAAGGACTGTATGCGGCCATCTGAGATTATGGACGGGGTTAACTAACTAACGTGCACTTCTGGTGGAGAGGCACCAGAGTTGTTTGCTTGCAGGACGAAAAGAATCAAGTGCTGACCACTAGTCTTTGGTCTGACATGGTAAGAAAAGATGTCGAAAGGCGTAAATGATCATGGCATTGCTACAATAGACTGATAGTGATCATGTTTGATGTGCTTTTGATTAGTAGCAATGGTCCGATATGAATTTGCAATGGAACCCATCGTCTTACAATGGCACTCAGAAGTTGACCATCCCATCCAATGAGATCTGGACACCTGATGTCCTTCTTTACAATCAGTGAGTGTTAGGCGATGAATGTCAGAGTGTTAGCACACCTTTCCGTTGAATGAAAGTTTTGTCTCCATGTTTCAGTGCAACAGGTCATCCAGAGATCAATATGTACGCGGATGCTGTGGTGTATCACAATGGCACTGTAGTATGGCGACCGCCAGCAATTCACAGATCATTTTGCCCGGTTCGCCTTTGTTAAGTTGTATGTTGGGTTCTATGGGGTAAACCCGGCCATGGGGAGATCCGGCCACCTACCTAAATTTTCTGGGCTGCCTTGCCTATCTCGGCAACCAATGGATCGATTGAGACGAGTAGGATATCAATCAATTCCTTGAACTCTCCTTTTTCAAATCAGCTATTTGGTTCATTATTTGCTGAAACAGCCAGTTCAGAGGAGCTTAGGTGGCCGGGTTTACCCCACAGTACTGTTACTTACTGCGTACGTATGGCAATAGCGTCCGAGGCCAGTAGTAGTGTACGTAAACCAGTTCTAGGTATGTAAGGCGAGTTTAGCCAAAAGTCCCCGGACCGGTCCCTGGTGGGGTTGCCTAAGTCCGCAGCTGTGTCCGAGGGTAACGGGTTCGATTCCCGTTCGGTCCTATTTCTCTCCCCTCTTTTCGGGGCCCGGCTATCGCCATACGGAACGCGGCACGTCACATGGAGGACCGACGAAAAGGAACCCGAAGCCGTCAGGAGGTGTTGGGCAGACACCTTGATCAAAATGCCTCGGACCAGGAGTGTCCAGTAGTGGACGGCGAGGGCGCCTGCTTGGCGGGCGGGATGTTACGTACTGCGTACGTATGGCAATAGCGTCCGAGGCCAGTAGTAGTGTACGTAAACCAGTTCTAGGTATGTAAGGCGAGTTTAGCCAAAAGTCCCCGGACCGGTCCCTGGTGGGGTTGCCTAAGTCCGCAGCTGTGTCCGAGGGTAACGGGTTCGATTCCCGTTCGGTCCTATTTCTCTCCCCTCTTTTCGGGGCCCGGCTATCGCCATACGGAACGCGGCACGTCACAGTACCCTACTGTACGTACCTACCAATTTTTGCCAGGACAACGCGTACTATTCATAGATGTCAGGAGAGTGGCATTGCAGATTGACGTCACGTGGTTTCCGTACGACGCTCAGACTTGTCGGATGAAGTTTGGACTGTGGACGTACAGTGGAAATCAGATAGATATGGTGCAACTGCCGGAAGGGCGAGTAGAGAGACGACAGGGCGAAGATGGACAGTGGCTGGATTTTCTGCAGCAGGGCATGGAGATGAGCTATTTTGTCCAGTGAGCTCCTAGTCCAAGCCGATGTTATGTACTACTTGGCAACATGACCAAGCATTCCAAATAAATGTTCGCTATTTCATGCGTATTGTTACGTACATAGGTACTGCGTGGCGTACGTATGGCGATAGCGTCCGAGGTCAGTAGTGTACTGTACGTAAACTGGTTCTACTTCTAAGTACAGTACGTATGGCGAGTTTGCAATCTGTCCCCGGACCCGCACCTGGAGGTGTGCCTATGTCCACAGCTGTGACCAAGGGTAGCGGGTTCGATTTCCGTTCGGTCCTATTTCTCTCCCCCCTTTTCGTGGCCCGGCTATCGGCATATGGAACGCGGCACGTGACACTGTTGTATGTGATGTGGTACCACGGCCCAGTTTGTCCTCCAATCACTGGGGCTCGGGAGGGGTGGGGAGGCGACAAACTATTTTAATGGCCATTCATATGGCATTCTATGGCCATTCATATAGACATGAAAATGTGAATGACCATAGGTACAGTATGTGAAAAGTGTGTGAATGCATAGGAGTACGGAATGGGATTTGTTGGGGGTGACCAGTGAACGCCGAGAGACTGTCTACAGCAGCTGTTGCGGGCATGAGAAGTTCATCGATATCACCTACATTCTCACTCTCCGTCGCAAGCATCTGTTCTATACCATCAACCTTCTCGCTCCATGCTTCCTCATCAATTTCGTCTCTTCCTTCATCTTTTTGGTTGGCTCGGAAGCAAAGGAAAAGATCACACTGGCCGTCTCACTCTTGCTCACGCTCATCGTGTTCTTCCTGGTACATACTGTATGAAGTATCCCATCTCTTGCGTTGTTTACAGGACGTGGCCCCTGCTTCAGACCTTTCGCGATAAGAGATGGGCGTCCGACCATGTCCATTAAGAACGCAAGTGATGGATATACAGGGTGTTTCATAATATACTCTCCATAATATACTTGATGAATGAGAGGCAAAAACATCCGGAGAGTTTATTATGAAACACCCTATATTATGTATTATGGCAGGCTGCAATAATGTACGTACGTATACGTGGCCCACAAATGTTCGTACGTACTGTGTACATGTACACGGTGAGCTTTATCAACGATATGTAGGTATTGCATATGTGTATGTGATCGTAAAGCTGATGAAATGATTTGGCGTTGGTCTCTGGTCCAGGTTTTGATTGATTTGGTGCCTCCGACGAGCCTGGTGATTCCCATGTTCGGAAAGTACCTGTTGACCACCATGGTTCTGGTGTCGGTCAGCATAGTGGTGAGTGTGCTGACGGTGAGTATGCGATGTCAAAGAAGTGACGCCCCTCCGCCGTGGATGAAGCTGATTTTACTCCGCATCCTATCCAAGTATGTAGGTAACATTTTTATAGTCCGCTCGCTCTCTGCGTGAGATTGATGATTAGAGACTAAAGTTAGCTAGCAGAAAGGTTACGGTATTTTGTTCATATCGTCAAAAATATTTTTGATATCGTTGGGCTTTGTTATAATTAATTACGATAAGCTCATGTCCAAGCACGTTATTTTACTATAACAGCTTATTTGTCACTATGCGTGAGGTGCGATGGATGCGCAGCTGGTAATACAAATTTTCCTGGAATAGCATTAGCATTACTGTACTGCTACCCTATAGGTACTCGCTGCTATTGTTGCGGCACCATACCGGGCTTCATGCGTCATAAGAAATATTGGATTCTTGTAATAATTTAGGCGTTAAATGCCGTATTTGTTTGTTGTTTGCTGTTTTACAGCTTCCCCGCTTTGTATTTTCATTTTCAGAATAGTATTCATGAGCTTGGCTTCATCATCGATGACACGCAGGAATTATGCAGAAAGCGAAAGCACCGAGAAAACTAGAAACAATGAAAACATCAAAGGTACCTATATTACAGTACATCCTTATTGCGCACCTGGTGCCCTGAAGCAGTTTTCTATCTGACTTCCGCATACTGATATTCTTCATAATAGGCATATCATCAAGATATCAGTGCAGCTCTTGTTGCACGGCAAGTTTTGTAAACTGGGATATTTTTGGATGACGTCTTCTTTATGGGAAGTATCGCGTTTTCCCGACAAAGAGACTCGGGAAATTTTGGACAGAATTGATTACGCGTGAAAATTTGCCCACACATTTTATCTATCCCAAAATATCCCCGTTTACAGTAGGCTATAGGGTACATGTACAGTATGTGAATATTTTTTCGAGATGTCGATTCGATGAGCGTAACGCAGTTGTTGCACAAACGAACTGCTTCTCCATCGTTAGCTCTATCCCAAAATATCCCCTTTACAGTAGGCTATAGGGAACATGTACATAGACGTACATAATGCCATATTTCTTTCCAGATGTGGATGAGCGTGAAGAGCTTTCTTCTTCGCTTCCTACGCAGCAGTTGCTGCACAAACAACAAACTGCTTCTCCATCGTCAGCTCGTTCTTTCCGAGGCTGCCGAAGGCGTCGAGCCGTTTCCTCCTCGGCGAGATTCCCGTCGCCTCCGCCTTCCGTTTTCGTCGCCACACTACTGGACCACAGTCCCTTCCTTGTGCGAACGAAGGAAAGCACGAAGGAGAAGCGCATCCGACTGCATCGACAGCTCACTCTTCGCCTGGCGCACCAAGCACGATACATCGCACGACACTGCAAAATACGGGCGGATGAAAAGAAAGTGCGTCACAGTAGAGAAGGAACATTTACGAGATGTGCCAGGGAATCGAACCCCGGACCTCTCAGTCACGTTCCAGCGAGCGCGCTTACCATTTGACTGCACAGTACAGACCTGGATGACCTCAGTGACGCAATTTCCCCTTTTGATCATGCAGCTAGCACTAGCACGTTTTTCTAGGAGGTAGGTACAGTGTACGGTACTTTTGGCGCAATACCAAGTGCACTCTACTACTGTACGTACGTTACGTACATGTTACCAAAAATATATTTGATGTTACCAAGAATATGTTACTACAGCCACGTTCAGATACTGCTGAAGCGTCGTAGGTACGTTGTGAGTAAGCTCACCGCAATTGCATGGACGTTCCAGCTAGGGTGTAGTGGGTTGTAGGTTCAATTGCTATAATGTTTCTCTCACATCAGCGCAGCACCCCATTGGGCTTGTTGAATGGATCAGGAAACTTCGCACTACGTAGTACAGTACGTACACGAGCCAGATAGTCCAAACCACTGTCTACGTACGTATGAATGAATTATTTTACCTATGAACAACTCATGAACGCAAAGGTATGGAAAAGTCGGCAGCTTGATGGAGGCCACTAAATTTAATTTTCGGCATGCGTTCGTCACTGCTGACGCCGCAATGTTTGGCATTCCTTCGTGGATGTCAAAACAAAGCCAACGTGGTTTTGCGTCAATCGGTCAATTTGCATAAATCATGATTGCGAGAAACTGTTTCTTCGAACTCATTACGTATACAAATACGCATAATACACTGTGATGTACGTACGTGCGTAGCTTCGTTTTTCTGATCAGGTGATGAACGAATGGAAGTTGGTGGCGATGGTGATCGATCGCTTTTTCCTTCTGCTCTTCTTGGTGATGAACGCGGCGAGCGCCGTGCTCGTACTGCAGGCCCCATCGCTCTACGATCGACGCCAGCCTGTGCAAGTGCCCCTCCCGGTGGCACCACTTGGACAGGTTCAACAGTGAAGCTAATTGATTTCTTTCTATGTTATGTACAGTACGTACGTACGTGCGTACCTGCACCGTATGCACGTGCACGGTTGGGCTTGAGGGAGTGGCCTTTTTTCTAGAATCTTCGATATGTCATTTTGGGCTAAGAATAGTCTAATGTAGCAGGCCTACAGTACGGTACCTTCCCTTTTAATAATTAGTAATTATTGTTTAACTCTTTCCGATATGGGCTGGACCGCAGTCCGCCCGGAAGCGAACGGAACAGATCGCCTTTCCTGTTGGCTTCGTGTGACGGGAAATTAGGCCAGGAACAAAGCTGAAATGTCAGCGCGTGTAAGTCGGTCGAACTGATGAATAATTTTCTCCTGTTTCCGCCGGCGCTTTCCTTCGACTGCGGACCAGTCCATATCGGAGAGAGTTAAAATCTTGCGTTATCTGTAGTTTGAACTTTGGTGTAAAAGGTATGTATAGGTGGATGCCAATTTGCTTAATTTTATTTTGATTGATGTTCTGATTTAGTCGATTAGATTTGACGATAGCGCACATGAAACTTTTGTCGTTATTTCCGGTAGAGATTTAGGTACACAGGGTGCGGTCGGTTACCTAATGTTTCCTCCTACTGATTGCTTTTGTGCGCAGAGAGCGGAAATATCAGGCGATGACACGTATGACATTATAACTGGTGATTCTTTTAGCACTATTTTTATGCACAGCATCCTTGCATTGCATTCGACCTGATATTGAAACCTACAAAAATATGGAGCAGCTTTTGTTATGGCAGTACAGTAGCATTTACTTATCCTTTTAATTAATCATACATAGATAATCTAATACGAGCTGAAAGAGCTAATGAGATATCGTAGCCTAATGGGATGGTTGAGATGTCGCGCCCCCCACGCGTTAAACTTGTCGGCGCTAGCGTGTAAAGAGGAAGCCTTTTTGTTGCACGGCTACTATGTACGTATACGCGGCATCATATCTCCTGGAGAGCTCATACCCTTAGCTCGCACCTTTCAAAGGAAGGTTGCTCAGTTACTTAGCTCTGCCTCTCTAAGAGTTACGGTAGTCGTGCGGTTGCTCCGGTCGTTCAAGCTTCTTCTCCGTTGAAAGAGCACCTGCGAAATCACGGAAGTGCCGAAAGGCGTTCGTAGGAGGAAATTTGATCACGGGTTTGACCAAGCGACAGGCACACGTGTCGCTTTCAAGGAAGAAGATTTCTGTTCTCATTTTCGAGCCTCGGCTGATCGACAAACGGGCGGCTCCAACCTACGTCTTGTTCCTGATTGTTCATAGCGCCCGAAACCAGCTCAAAAAAATCACGACGACATGATTTGCCAACCAAGTCTGATCTGCTTTGCCACCATGTGCACCTTGGTGGTCCTGTTTTTGCTGGCGTGGGGCGCCGCGGATGCGAAGCCAATGCGGCAGCAGCAGCACCAAAGTCGTCAAGAGAGAAGCCCTTCGCCGGATGAGATGGCAGCTCTGGTGAGCCAACTGTCAGATGAGGATATCTCCATGTTGGTCTCGGCCCTGGCTGAGCAGTTCGATCTGGCCGGGGCGGTTGAAGGGGACCATGAGGTGGAAAGATCGATGGATGAAATGGAACAACCCGAAATGGTTCATCAGCATCACGAACCGATCAAGTTGAAATCATATGAAGAGAGCGTCAGAAGCTTGATGTGAGCGCAGCTTCTGCGTAAAAAGTACAGAAAGTCTGAGATCTAAAGACGAAGGCTAGGACGACTACGAAAGTGATCCAATAAAGAAGGAGATGTTACTCGGTTGGATGTTTTCGTGTGCTCGCATAATATTTTTGTTAGGCTATAGCATGTTTGTTGGGCTGGCATATTTATTTACTGCTAGTGTTTTCGTCGTCAACTGGTTTGATCAATTGTTCAGTGCTGAGCTGATGATATTTATTTGCTAGCTACAAATGCGTGTTACGTACGCACATATGTACAGTACGTGATTGGTGTGCAGGGCTCAACGCTTGGCTTTGATAAATAAGTCCACATTTTAGTCTTGAACTTTCAGTTGTTCAGCTGCTGCTTCTTTATCTTCGAACTGGAGGCCATCGGTGGGTGGTGGCACTGGAGTATCGAATGCTCCAATAAATCCACCCAGCACTCTGGCTGCTTGAGCTGAAAAAGATTGCCGCAGTCCAAACCACTGAAAATGACATCAGCGTACATGGGACTGTACAGCGTACTGTACATACATACAATACATAGTACATGACTATTCACCATATGCAATAAGAGCAGTGCTTGGTCGCGAGGTGACCCCTCTGAATTAACCTTGATTTTCAGTGCAACTTTTGATCGGTAGTCGACGCGAAGGTCGGCGCGGAAAGAAACAAACGAGCAAGAAAGACGACCGCGCCGACCTTCGCGTCGACTACCGATCAAAAGTTGCACTGAAAATCAAGGTTAATTCAGAGGGGTTACCTCGCGACCAAGCCCTGGCTCTTATTGCATATGGTGGATAAACGCTTATACAGTACGTACCTGGCGTTCGTTCGCAAACGTATCTCGTGTGTCGTGGGACTGGTACAACGATATGGCACTCTTCGTCATCCAGTTCTCTGGTGTTCACCTTCCACAGAGCACATTTCTCATACAAACCGGTGTGATCAAAGGGCTCTCCAGCTTTCCAGTGACTGCAAATTTACAAGACAACAAGTTGGAAGTTTCCGACGTTGCTTTATCATTTTTACTTTTCGACGTCTCCGCCATAATACATACTAAGAGAACAGATAAGGAAAGAAAGAGAAGCAACTGTACGTACATAATGGAGTAGTCTACGCGCGTTCCATCCAACCATCTGGTCCAATTGTGTGCTTCTTCATAAGCCAGTCCAATCATCACGTGAGCATCTCTGTAGTGAAAGGTCGGAAAACGACTCATTAGCCAATCCTAAAATTTACTATGTGTCTTGCATCCTGTTTTGTTTACTGCTGCTATTGCCTTGCCGACGTTATGTCCTTTACGTTAACAGCTTACAGCTTACCATCTCTGAAATATCGTTGATACTGACCAAGTCAGCGTTTTGCGCCAGGCATTTTTCTCTGGCGAATATCCAGATGTTCTCATCATCGTTGATCTGATACTGATGGTTGGAGTTGGGACGCAAAATCCATGGTTGATTAGGAGAAGCATTTATCATAGTCGAAACAACAACACAGTTGATCAATACTGGCAATATGAGCTGATCAAAACGAGACAATGGGAATACGCTACTGTTTGCCATTGTGACAAGGAACTAAGTAACTAAGCGGTATTCATACGTACATATGTATGTCAGCACTGGACAAACTTGACACTTTGGATTATTGAGAAACTTGAGTGCTGTTTGCTGTTGTGCTTCACTAATGAGAGGCGTGAAGGTTATGCAAGACAAACATCCAGCTGAATGCAATGCACATGTCGTCCTTCTCTGTTCTGCAGTAAAAGTGTACACCTTGCGACTTCAGTGGCCAATGGGAATTTTTGGAGGGCAAAGCGAAATCAAAGCCTCAAGTTATGCGTATACACTGGTATCAATCAACCGTATTTGGACGGTTGTGCTGCTGTAGGATAGCTTGGCATAATTTTAACTGTGACCGAAGATGTACTGAACTTACACACTTACGTATACGTGCGGTGAGCATTTTCCAATAAAGGACTGAAACTACTGTAAACCCTCGTATATATAGCCCCGGGGCAATCAAAACGTTAGTCGCCGAGTAGGGGGCTATATATACGAGGGGGCTATACACGAGGGGGCTACAAACGAGGGTTTACAGTATAGAAACATTTTTTAAAACTTGTAAAGCAGCTGGAGACGGAAGAAATTCGTTTACCAAAAGAAGATGGGCATGCGCAGGATTCGAACCAGGCAACGTGCAATGCGAAAAAGGGTTTAGGCTGGCGAACCAACCCCCACGCAACCGTTGCGCAGTTCTGGCCGAGCACGTACAGTGGGTGGCGTACCGCCGCAAGCTCCGTGGGGACGTTTTAAGACCGGAACCCCAAACCGGCCATCCTCCAATAGGAGTCTTTAACTTAAAGCTTGCGAGGACCTAACCATGATCCACTACGCCGCCGGGGCAGCGAGTCAAAAAAGCAGAAAACACAGCTAAGTGAAGGAAGATCCGCCGGTTTGCATTTTTTTCCATTCTTCATGTCTTGTCCAGTACAGTATTATTTGTTTGAGCCAAAGGTCGCACCATTGTATAAGCGTTTGTGGTGATAGCTTAGCTGAAATAGGGAGAATTTGATCTGGAATGGGCTCTATCAACCTATTCGTGACTGCGTTTTAACATAAGCTGTGCAGCTCTTGGCCACCTCCCCTTTGACCCACGACTCCCGGCACCACCGACCCTAAAAAATGTCCGTTTTCCCCTTGGACGTATAAGGAAATTGTCCATGCGTGTTATACCTATGGCTGAGACAAATAATAAACACTAAACAGCCCAAGATTGTTCTGTGTTGGTTTGGAATGCACATCATTCTTCACAATTTTTCAAATCGTAAAGCGGTTGTGTCATCGCTTCCTCAACTCAGCCTATTGGAAGGGAAACATGATCCACATATATGTACCAAACTGTGTGCACTGAGATTGAAGGTCATGGAAGGGTGTTTGAGGCGAAAGAGATAACTACTGTATTTGTCAACAGCGACCGACCACTTTCGCAACCCCAAATAATTACCTAATGCATTGTGCTGCTATTCATTTGATGCCAAAGCAGCATACAGTGGTTGAATTTGCAGAGATCGGCGATGGGTGCTGGTGTTCCCCGAGGGCGGATTCCTGTGCAAGCGACGTGAAACTTCGCAAGATTACGCCCGGAAGCACGGCTATGTACCCGCATCTGGAACACGCCACCTTACCGCTTACCGGGGCCGTACGCACTGTCCTGGAAACTTGCGCGCCTCAATCCCCCATCAGGCAGAACGTCGTAGGACCTCACACATAACCGCTTAGGGTAACTCTGGGACTATAGTGTCCCACTACTTTTCCCAACAAAAATGGGCTCACGAATCACGGAGGCGTTTTTGAAAAGGGTCGATTTTCACGGAAGAAATCCTTCCGTGACTCATCAATTCTTACGTGATGCATCGAATCACGTAAATTTTTACGTGACTCGCGACTTTTGTCTGTTTTCTTCAACAAAATCATACCCCTTGCGAATCACGTTAAATATTCATTTGTACGTGCTGCGCGTCTAAGTTTTACCTTTACTCATAGATCACGTTATATATTTTTTTGGGCAACAATGGATCACTTTAAAATATTATTATGTTACCTGTCGTTTTTTCACTTCCGTTATACGTAAGTTATTTTACGTTATATATTCGCTAATAAGTGTTGCCGGATTTTTATTTTTTTAAGTGATGAGAACAAATTTTTATGTGTTCAGGTTTTCGTGTCGGGACCAACTACTTATATCAATTAGACATAGGTTTGGTGAAAGAACTAAAAGAAACGAAAAGAAACGAAAAGAAAGAAAGAAAGTTCCGGAATAGGCGGAAGTGGTGTGTCTCCATTGTATGCAGGAAGGAAAGACATGGAATTATCGCTGAAACATCGGAAGGTAATTAGAATGCAGCTGAATAGCAAATACGAATGTTTCCGATCGCTTTTCCGATCGCTTTTGTTGCAGTAAACGAATGTATCAAGGTGCTATGTCTATGTTCACATTTTGTGTCTATTCAGACTGTTCCTGCACATATCTGAGCTGAATTTGCTGAAGAAGAGATGGCAGAGAGCAAGGAGAAGAATTTGGAGACCGATGTAAGTAAAAATTTTTGTATGTATCTGAAAATTTTACTGGTGAAAAATTCCATTTTTTCGTCTATGTTTGGACGTACCCATTACCGTAACCCAAAATTTTGGGTAACCTGATCTTTTGGCGGTTATTCGAATGTATAGGTGGTGAATTCGTTGGAGAAAGAGAAGTTGGCTTCGGAGTCGGATGGATCTCGTTCGCAGCAGATGTTGCAGGAGCCTGATGTAGGAGAGAAGGTAGATAAATCGTTTCCGTTATCGGCACATATATTTACGTGATGGCAATTTAGTTAAGTGACCGTACGTGTTCCGTTTGTGTGCATGTTCATAATTCTACTTTTGTATGCGCAGAAGATGAACAGCATTGCTGCTGGAAGTGCAGCTAAGAGCAGCACTGAAACGGCAGTCAAGAGCACGGTAGAGAAAGTGGTGTGCAATGTGGCAGCTGGATTGGAGATGGGTTCCCACGATTCCCAGGTAAAGCATCTGCTTATTTATTTTACGTGGTTATGTTACATGTACGTTATTTTACGTGTACACATGTTTCTTCTCAACTATCCCGAATTTTTATAGGCATTCCCACCGCCAGCGCAACCGTTGGAGTCAGGCAGGAAACGGGGGGTAGGCGGTTCCAGCAAGGCAAAGAAATTCGATTCAGCTTCCAGCAAGGCAGTGAAAGTTTCGGGAAAAATCGTCATCCCCCCCAGTAACTGCAGTCTGGTGAAATTGCATGGGCTGGACACCGGAAAGCTGGATTTTGATGTAACCGAAGAGAACTTGGAAACGGCTGATCCCAGACTGTCACAGGATCTTAATCGGCGACGCTATCAGGACGGAGACATCGCTTGGCTACGATGTCCAGATTCGCGGAAGAAGTGGATGGTTCGTGTCTTGCAGGTATAGCATGGTGCGGGAAGAACTACAACTAACTTTAATATAGCTCTAAATCACGGGAGAAAGTTTGAATATAACATGAAGTGTGTTTGTTATATTTAGTGTCTGCCTGTATCGGCTGTGGATGTGGGGCATCAGCGGCAGGCATATCTCGATGCTTTGAACGCCGGTTGCCAAAAGGACTTTTTGTGGTACGCCTACATTGTCAGCGTAGTTTTCCTGGAAGTTTTGGGCAGAAAGCAGATTGCTCGGTTCTATCCGCAACCGTTGCTCATCCCCTACCAGCCCCCGATGGAAACCCCCGCAGGCCAAGAAGAAGCTGGAACATCAACGCAGGGTCGACCCACCCGAAAGAGACTCGGCCTTCGAAGCAAGACGCAACATCGGGAACTTGTTCGGAAGCTGAGAACCGTAAGTTTTGCCTGTGTGCAGTGGGTGACTTAGCTGTAGGTTATTTTTGAATTATTTACGTGATCCAGCAGAATTTTAACGTGTTGTATTTTTAGATCGATTTCAAGGCTTGCTACGTGAAGGCAGGTGGCTGCTACTTCTTGCCAGAGTACTTCGACTACGAGCACGGCCGGTTCCGAGCAGTATCTGGGAAACACGGACGGTGCATCGTGAACACTGCTCTGTTGGAGGAAGTGGAGGATGCGGCATCGGACAGGGAAGCTCTTCAGCAGGCTGGCTTGCCGGTGAATATGGTTTTGGACTATCGTTATGAGGAGCTGGAAGACGGCAGCATCGAGTGGAAACCGGGTAATAAAATTTTAGACTGAGGCACTCATCCATCTCATCCCGACTGTTCAAAATGCGTTCATGGACAATTTTTTTTAGGCATGGAGACCGACGACGTGTACATAAACATCACGAGTGGAGCAGGAGACGTGATGCCGCGACCACGGAAGAATCTGTACGGCATGGACCCTAGCTATTCCGAGGGAGGAACTGCAGTGTTCGAAGGTCTTCGGGAGGAAGAGGACGACTTGCAGAGCTTAGGTCAAAGCTCTGCAACGCACACCATCACGATGGGGAATGAGCGAGCAACGGAGACGACAATGGCGGATTTGACCAAATCTCCACAAACTGTTCTTACGAAGAAGGGGAAGGGTACGTAATATTACGTGATCTATTAAACAATTACCGTTATGTACGAGTTGTTGGCTAAATTCGGATGCTGGTGGTGTTTTCATTTTTACGTGATTTGTATGATTTTTTACGTTAAAAGCGCTAATGTTTTATGCTAAGGGACACTACTTAATGTGGCTATTATTTTGTTTTCCAGCTCAACGGGTGGATATCTGGGCTCGGGATGCTGGACGGGCTATCGCCATGGCACAGCGGCGCGTTGCCACCAGTCGAAGGAAGCAGCGGTCATTGGGGCCGCATCCATCACCAAAGATGAAAGCTCTCGACGAGTTGGCCAAAAAGCGTTTCAGACAGATGCAGAAGGCCGCTAGGAAAGGTGGCGGCATGAAGCAACCGAGAGGTGATGGCGAAGAGGGTGGTGAGGGGGCAGCTGCCATGGGTGAAGCTGAGGGGGAAGGTGGTGGTGAACCGCCGCCACCTGCGAAGAGGGGAAGAAAGACCAAGAAGGCCCAGGATGCCGCCGAGGTGGAAGCAGCTCTCACCTCCTGGCGGAAGAACCTTTTCGGAGACCCGAAGGAGGTAGCTGGTGCCCTGCAGGCCATTCGTAAGCTGCCGTGGCTTATGGGCAAGACGCACTACAATCGGCTGGTAGACGGCGAGAACTACATCATCCGCCTTCTCATCAGCATTATTGGGGTATGTAGGAAAAGCATTAGTTATGTATAACGGAATTAGCAGAGGACGTAAAACGATATGGTTTTGTTTGAATCTTCAGCAGTTGAAGAAGGCTGGGTTTGATCCCCTGGACATTCCAGTTCTCGGAGAGGTGCCGGATGAGGAGGAGGAGGTAGAGGGGGGAGCAGCTGGTCCTTCTGCCCGCGAACGGGTGGCTCGCTTGTTGCGATTCGATTCAGACAAAGTCTTTGAGCAGAAGCCCGGAGTCCCGATCAAGACCGCCCCTCTCCGCGTCGGAGTTCCGCCGAAACCTGGTCCATTCAAGCTTTCTCGCAGTCTTGGGCACATCACCCTTGGAAGCAGTAAGTGGTTTTGTCGGAAGGAATGAAATCCGCTATATCCGCCAACATTTTTCATGATTTATTGCTATTATTTCAGACTTCAAGTTGGACGAGCTTCACGTAGTCAAACTGGCTAAGCTCGTGATTGCGAGACGCGGGGCCAGCTTGGAGGCGCTATGCAACGGAGCGCTAACTGTCACTGAGTTGACGGAGGCAATCGATGATTTCCTGGACCAAGCCAAGAAGCAGCAGCCGGCGGAGGGAGAAGGAGGCAACGTGGAGGATGTGCTGGATCCGGTCGAACTGAACGCACTGGCCCTGAGATCACCGTCACCCGAAGCTGCTGGACAAACACAGAAACAGCAGGCAACAGTGCAGGATCAGGAGCGTCTAGTGTCAGGTACTTAGTGAATGACGTACGTAAAGGACAAGTGTAACGTACTTTCACCACACAATTCACGTATACGTACATGAACATCGTTAATTGTCGAACTTTTTTTGAAGAGTTGGCAGAGGAGGTAACAGTGCTAGCTCTCGTCGGCGAGGATGACATTCTGACTTACCAAGTCGTCGGCGTCCCAAAGGACAGCGTCATCTATCTGGAAGATATCATGGACAACATCATCCGACGAAGTATGTTTCGAGTATGATGAAGGAGAATGTTTACGTGAAGTATTTATATTTTTTACGTTATCTCTGGATTTATTTCCATGTTCTGTTTTTATAGTTGGAATCATCGCGACCCCGAAGCACGACATCAGTGGTGGGGAATACGCTATCGATTCCGCCGAGCCGACAGATGAAGAATTACTGGAGTGGAAAATTGCTGACGTGGCTCTGCACACTTTGGATGAGGCGATGGATCAGTTGGAAGCAGAGCGCGACTCCGTGACTCAAGGTGCGAGCACAAGTATCATAACACCATCCTCGTTCACTCTAAATACGCTGGAAGAATTCCGCGTAAAGGATTGGTCCAATATTTGTTCCGGTCTTCCAGCTGGTGATGATCCGACGTATTTCGCTCACCTGGAAGCTGAGTACCGGCTCACTCGCAAGATCCGGTAAGCAAAGTGATTATGATATAATTTTTAAGTGATTTACACCTAAACGGTAAGTGTTTACGCATGTAAGTGATGTGTAATCTGTGCAGAATACGTACAGAGTTATTGGTGGAATAGTTATTACGTGATTGATACTGAATTTTTACATTAATACCATTAGAAAAGTCGTAACTTCAAATTTAGGCACATGAAAGCCAACTCGATGGACCCGGATTGGACCCCTGGTGCTGATGAAGAAGCCTGGCTGAAGCTCATGCAGCGACCAGTGAAGGGGCTGTCGAAGGAAGCTGCCGTGACAGCAGGGAAAGGAGGAAGAGCGGGGGCGGGGGCCAGACAACCGAAGGGAGGCAAGGAAAAGTCTGAGCTGCCAGCCTCAGGCGGTGGTGGAACGGGAGGGGGAGGTGGTGGATCACGGAAGCGTCCGCTCGGAGGCGGCGGCGGTGGAGGAGGTGGAAGGAAGAACGGTCGCAACAACGACAGCGACAGCAGCTCTGATGAAGACGGCAAGAAGAAGAAGCGGAGGAAGAAGAAGAAAGATCGGAAGAAGAAGAAGGAAGACGCCGACCAGCAGGAAGATGATTCGGAGACTGCTTCCACCGTGTCCAGCCGTACCCGAACGCGGAAGATGCTCATCAGCAGCGAAGAGAAGGCATGGAAGATTCGGAGAAGCAAAGTCGCCCTTCCAAATCCAAACGCCATCTTCATCCAGCGCCGCAGCGGGGAGAGCATTGCATCAGTGCGAGAGAGAACCAGAGGGAGGAAGAAGACTCTGCTTTGCCGTTACCCTCCCCGCGTTGTGAACGTCGTCCGTGCAGATTCCGTGTACCCCATCTTCAGCAGCAAAACCATCAAGAACATGAAGAACATGCCGAACCCGAGAGCCGCTTACAGGTGCAAGAACCTGAAGTACGTCAGGTACCCCAACGACCCGAACAACGAGACACGTCGTTTGCGGGTGCGCGTCCCATACAGTTACAGACAGGAGTGGATGTTCGACGAAGGATCACAGCACACCAACGAGCATCGAGACCCCATTCGACTGGACGCGCCATTCCGCTTCCTTTGTGGCCCCCGCATTGAGGCAGCATTCGAGGTGACGCCGAAGCAGCTCGTCGACAAACACTACTGGTGCACTGTCACTCGGGAGAACTACCGGGCTGTGGGCAGCCACGTTGCACGCGGTGGCGCGAATGCTTTCCTGTCGAAGACGCATGACATGGGAACCGACGTGCTGGCTCTGGACGTCAACTATCACGCTGAGTCGTCAAGGCGTCACAGAGAGACTATCATGAACATCATAACGGAAGTGAAGCAAGAGGTTAGCTGAAATCATGACTTAAGTATCATAGCATTTGTGTAAGAATAAGCCTAAGTGATCCAGTCGTGTGGCTACGTGATCGAAAAAGGGAAGAAATGTTCTAAAAGAACAAATACGTCATCTGTTTCAGTGCCTGCGAGCATGCGTCCTCGCGTGCTATCAGCAGCAGCCCGAAAAGCCGTCGGTTGATTCCACGGATGAGGAGCGCGAAGAGTACAAGCTCTTTTGGGATTTTGTCTACTACGTCATGTCGAAAATGCGGAGCAAGATCGCGAACGCCACTCGCGACATGGCGTACTCATCCGTCATCTTCCGGTTGGCCAAGAGCGGCAAAAAGATGCGGGGAGCGGACCAGCGATTTCAGCTGCAGGCCAAGCGCATCAAAGACTTCGACGCTCGCCTCGACGACTACTTGTTTGCGAAGGTACAGAAATACCTTCCTGCATATTTTACAGTCATGTACTGAAAAGTGGGATGGAGTCACGTTAAAAAAATCTCTTTTCACATAATAACAGTTCGTCGTTGTTTTTTAAGAAAAAGGTCGGTTGCGAAGTAGTCATGGTGGACACTTCCGAGAGCGACAGCAGCGACATTGACGATCGTGGACTACTCGCTGAAGTCTCCTACGAGCAGGAGGAGGAGATGGATGTACCGAGTGATCTGGAATGGGTGCCGGATGCTGAGCCGAAGGAGTCGTCGGATTACGAGACGGAGTCTGGATCAGACGAGGAGGAAGAGGATAGCGACGAGGAGGAGGAACTCCGCTCGCACCTGAGCACCTTGCGCCAGAAGAACGATGAGGTGGACGCCGTGGACTTGGTTGAAGAGCAGGACGAGGCGGAAGGTGGGGCGAAGGAGAGTCCAAAGGAGAGACAACCTACAGCAGGGGAAGGAAAAGAGGTTAATAATGTTATTTCTTCAAAGAGTCACGTAAAACTTACCTAAAGATAACTGAAAGAGTCGTCCTCCTAACTGACTGTAGTGTCTGAAACTTTCTAATCGACCACGTAAATTCACCATGGAAACACCTAAAGAGAATTCGTTATTACTGTCTTCAGGCTGAAATGGCGATCGACCTGGAGACAGCCGGCGGCGGTGAGGCAGGGGTGGAAGAGGTGGAAGCCGAGGAAGCCAGGAAGAAGGCAGAAGCGGCCGAGGAGAAGAGAGCGAGGAGAAGAGCGGCAGAGGCTAAGAAGAAGGAGGCCGCAAAGGCGAAAAAGGAAGAAGAAGCGAAGAAGAAGGCAGACAAAGAGGCAGCAGCAAAGGAGAAGGCGGACGCAGCGGCGAAAGAGGCAAAGAAGAAAGCGGACGAGGAGGCGGCAAAGGAGGCACAGAGGAAAGCGGACGAAGAAGCAGAGACCAAAAGGAGAGCGGACGAGGAGGCGGCAAAGGAGGCGAAGAGGAAGAAGGATGAGGAGGCGGCGAAGGAGGCCAAGAGGAAGAAGGAAGAGGAGGCGGCGAAGGAGGCCAAGAGGAAGAAGGACGAGGAGGCGGCGAAGGAGGCCAAGAGGAAGAAGGATGAGGAGGCGGCAAAGGAGGCCAAGAAGAAGGCGGACGAGAAAGCAGCAAAGGAAGCACAGAGGAAGAAGGAAGAACAGAAAAAGAAGAAGAAGAAGGAGGAGGAAGTGGAGGAGGAGGAAGAGGAGGAGGAAGAGGAGGAGGAAGCAGAGAGGAAGAAGAAGGAGAGCAGGAAGGAAGAGAAGGAAGGAAGGAAGAAGAAGGAGGAGGAGGAAGAGGAGGAAAAGAAGAAGAAGGAAAGCAAGAAGGCCAAGAAAAAGAAGACCAGAAAGGCCAAGAAGAAGAAGAAAGCCGAATCGAGCGACTCCGACAGCAGCAGCGCTGACAGCAGCAGCGACAGCTCCAGCTCGGATGAATCGAGTGAAAGCACCACCCCCTCTCCACCACGTAAAAGGAAGCGTGTTCGACGTAAAGCACAGGCGAAGAGAAGCGCTGAATTCACCCCGAGCAGTGACGAGGAGGAAGAGATGCCACCACCAAAAGCTCCTCCACCAAAGCCGGTGAAGCAGAAGAAGCCGCCGCTTTCCCTCGAAGATCGGATAGCGAAGATCATGGCCAAACCATCTTCAAAGTTGACCTACACTGAGCAGATTTTGCTCGAAGAGTATCGCCGTAACCAGGCCATGAAAAAATCGCCGAGAAAACCCAAACAGAAGACGACCCCTCCCACTCCTCGCAGTCGAAGTCCAAGCATCAGCCCGGCTCCCTCTACTTCGACTGGCAGTAGTACGCAGCTGACGAAGGAAGAGGAGTCGGCGGTTCTGAAGCAACTGGCGAAAGAACACGACCCGAAGGCAGTGAAATCCTTCCGCAAATGGCTAGAGGCGGAGATGGAGGTAATGCTGTGAATCACGTTAAAAGTAGCATATATCACGTAACAATTTCTTAATAATCACGTAACAGGTAACTACCATATCATACCAATACAAACTGTTCAAGTACAACTCTATGTGCTATGCTTCCTTTGAAGGCTTCCCGGACGAACGAGCCAAGTAGGGTGAAGTTGACGGCTTCGCTTGTGCCGGTTCTGAACGCCTACAATACAGCTGTTCGGAAGATCAAGAAAGGCAGAGGCAAGGCCTAGGCGTGTACATATGGCGTATCATAATCTTATGTGAATGAATGTAATAAATTACGTGATACATACAGCATATAGTATGTACGTACGATTAGGTTTTAAGTAAAGAGACAGTTATGTACATGGTACTTCCTTTAGTAAGATGATGCTCTATTCACTTTTACGTGATCAGTGCCTTTACGTTGCGTGTGCGTGCTACATCTTTTGCTCATTTTTCACGAGCTAGATCGATCTCTAGCCTAAAAAGGCTCTTAGCCTCATTCCTAAGAAGGTTACTAGCATTACTTCATCATCATGGTGCCTTTACTGCTGCTTAGCCTCATCCATACTCGGGTATGTGCAGTGTGTGACTGCGTGACATAATACGTGTACAGACATAATACGTTCCGTGCCCATTATGTACTTTTAGTGTAGGACTGCGTAAAAAATCAGGTCACCTTCAGATTACGTGATTCAAGGACTAAACTTTTGTCACCAGTTTGCATGCCTTTGTGTGTTGCGTATGTACATGTATCGCCTTCTCGGGATAACTGCCTTTGTTCAGCCTGGACATGTTGAAATGATCATGTTTTCTCAGTAAAACGGTTTGCAAATTCCTTTGCGTGACTTTTGTCCACCCTCGCTCGGCGCCGAGACTAACGGCTTCTTTTCCTATTGGAAAAAACCATGCTCACCCAACCGTAGTGCCAACTGCCTCTTTAAGATCCTTCTGTCAAGGTCATCAGCGGCCAAGAAATCTTCACTGCGAGGTTACTGCTGCACTGGGTGATTCACTCGGAGACATTGAACTGCAAGAAAAGGTAGCTTAGCTCGATCTTTCCGGCATCAAAATTTCGAACATGCCTAATTGGCGGAGTCTCTGTTCAGGCTTATTCAGACGCTTCAGACAACTGATTCGTGAGGCACCGGCGTTTGTTGTCAGACAACTTTTCGAAGAGATAACCCGACTTTTCTTCGCAATCGTGCTGCGGGTAAGTGCTAACAGTGCAAGCGGTACAGACTTTCTCCATCTAATGGTACGTGGTTGGCAAATTCTTGTGCTTAACTGAAATGTTAATTCCCTTCATAGTGCTTGCACCGTGTCCTGCACTTTTGATCATGGATGCGGATGCGGACGGAGCTGAGAGCAGCGATGATGATGAACTTGCTGATGGTCTCGACTACAAACAACAAGATGACCCCAAATTGACTTCACTTGATAGTGCTGCTGCAAAGATGGATTGGGTGGATGCTCCTAGAGACACTAGCAATCGAATGCCCTTCTCACCAGTTCATCCGCCGGGACCGAAAAATTTCACCCACTCCGTCAATGATGAACTATTGGTCTTTGGTAGCCTTATGGGAAGAGGGATCGAAATTATGATTGAAGAAACTAATCGAAAAGGCCGCCGGAAGTACGGTAAACAGTGGAAAGATGTCGATGAGGCGGAGATGTGCGATTTCTTGGCTTTGTTCTACTCCATGGGCCAAGTACAGAAACAGAACTACAAGTATGTGACATCAGCTGCTTCTCCAGTTATTTCAGTATATTTTTCAGTTATATCTGCAGTTTCTTATGTCAAACTTTTCAGGGATTACTGGGTTATTACTGGCGGTCCGTGGGATACGCCTCAGTTTCGACAAATCATGCCCTTATATCGCTTCCAACAGATATTGCGATCGCTGCATTTTGTCGACTCAGACCTGGCAGATGCACTCGGGAAAAGCGACCCCAACTCTCCGACGTACGACCAAATGTACAAGATACGTGCATTCGCTGAAGCAGTGTGGGACGGATTCAGTCACCATTATCAGGCTAAGGAGTCCATCGTTGTCGATGAAATAGTATGTATTTCAACAATGCACATTAAAAATATAATATATCACGTTAAATTACAAATAACTGAATCTATTTTGCACCTAATGAGCTGAGTCATTATTATAGATGGTGCGATTCCTTGGGAGATTCAAATTGAAAGTCAAGATATCCGGCAAACCGAACCCAGAAGCGGGGGTATGAGTATGGCATGTCGTAGGGCCTGGGTGGTGTATAGGTTGCATGAAACAAAGGAGTCGAGGGGAGGGGATATAAAAGTTATGAAACCGTTTCCATGTCTCGTTCGTCGGTGTGAAGCCATGCACTCATACCCCCGCGTATGACTTAAAGTAAGCTATGGATCACGTAAAAATTTCAACTCCCCACGTAAAAAGTTCACCTAATCAATTCTAGCATGTATTCCATACACTCATGGTTACCCTCACTTATTCATAGCTTTACGCCGTTTCGGAGTCAGATACTGGGTACTTGCTCATGGCTATGTTCCATGTGGGACCGAAGGGGTGGCCAAGCAACTTCAAGATTCCCTATGCGCAAGGAAGAATTGCGACCACCTATGTTCTGCAGTTGCTCATGGAGGCAAACTTGCTGCATCAATGGTATAACTTAATGTGATATGTAATGGTTACTACGTTATTCCCGACTACATGTTGCAGGTACACTGTGTATCTGGACTCTTACTACACGCACCGCCTGCTAGCGGAAGAACTCCTGGTTCTGAGAACGAAGTGTTGTGGCACGCTAAAGGTACCAAAAACATGAGCGCGCATTGCAAAATTGCAGTAAGCAGTGACACTCCAATCACTGCTGACACTCCGATGCACAGTGACACTCCAATGTCCTTAGAAAAATATGGCATGGGGATGTCCTGAGGAGATGGTTGAGAAAAACATCCCATACAACAAGAGAGACCTGGAGAGAGGCTATGCACGGGCGCTGAACACTGATAAACTGAGTCTCGTCACGTGGAAAGACAACAGTGCCTGTACTATTCTTCATTCACTGCCAATCAGCAATGACGAGTGGCAAATCGTGAGCAGGCGAGTGAACGCAAAGGGAAAATTCCTTCACGTTGATTTGCTCCAGCCACAGGCGCATGCAATGTACCTGGATTCATACGGTGGAGGTATAGCAGCCCAACATCTCATTTACGTTATTTACAACCTATCTTTACGTGGTACGCACTTATACCTTTCTGCCTTAGTTGACCGTACGAACCAGAAAGTCAGCTTCACGCACCGACAGTTCCGTCAAACTCGGTGGTATGTCTGCTACGCTCAACAAATCTTGCTGGCGGGCGGAACGAATACCCACATCATTGTGAAGCAAGGCATGCCCCCGGGAAAAGCCAGGACCGCCTACAGAACCATCGTGAGTGTGATAGCAATGAATGCAGTAATGCAATGCAGTACCTACTTAGAAACAGAGGAAAGTTATAATTTTCTACAGGACACAATTCGGAACGTGGTCACTGGCCTACTCCGTTGCGGAAGAACTGCCCAGTTATCTTCGTCGCATCTGCTTCCCTATGCAGATAGAGCCGATGCTGTCGAACTGCTACACCAGCCCACGTACAACAGTGACGGCAGGCGCCGTTGTAAACGATGCCATATCGAAGGCAGAGGGGAGCATCGTAGCCATCTGTCCTGCGACGCCTGCGGTGTGGCACTGTGCCCACCGTGTTTCAAGCCATGGCACGAGAATAAGGCGATGCGAGAAGGTGGGAATTTGTGCCTCGAGGATTGAAGATTGAAGAAGGAAATGAATAACAGATTTTGATTATAGATGATGTAAAATGCTCAGTATATCACGGAATTGTTTCGTGTGACGTTGTGCGCTAGTGTAAGATCACGTAAAATCATAGATTGATCACGGAAAAATTTGGTTGACGTAAAAAAAAGAGAATCGAAAATTTTTGTTTTACGTGAAATGAACGGCCGTCAATCACGTAGTGAGAAAAGAGTGAATAACGTAAACATAGTAAAAAAGTGTGTGATGAAGCACTGGAAAAAATGAAGCAAGACTTGAAACCTATGTGATCTGTAAGGCGCGAATCACGGAAAAGTTACGTGACTCGTGAATGGTTTTTGTCAGTGAGGTTTTTGGAACGTTCAAAGTTTCCGTGATGCAGAAAAAATTCCGTGATCGAGTAAATGGGTCACGGAAGCCTTTCAGAAAATTGGTACGAATCACGGAAGAGTTTACGTGATTCGTGATATTTACCCTAAGCGGATAACCCCATCCTCTAAATTGGTACGCTTCAGACGTGCGGAGCCCTGATATGCTTCAACAGGTAAAATCTCCGAGTGACGCAGTATTGGTTGACTGTTCACGTTCACTGTTTATTATTGTTTGCATCCGTGTGCCCTGCTGGGAAAAAGGAGTGTAGCGTGGCAGCTAAAACTTTCTTGCTCTCATCCAAAGGTCAGAGAATCTCCGTCGTCATGAATCAACGTCTGTTGAATTTTGATTGTTTTCCGCATTTCTGATCGAATGGTACGTATGGTACGGAACGGTTTTAGGGAAGGCGCATGCAACAGTGGAGTGATGTGATGTGATGCCGGACGTGAACACGGAACTCGCCGACAGTTCGCAGAGTGCGATCGAAGTCAAAGAGGAAGCGACTAACGAAGGAGAAAGAGAAGGAGAAGAGGAGGAAGACTGGGAACGAATCCGAGAATCCCGCCTACCAGGCCATCATTCGAGCTGCGCCCAAACCACGTCGAAGAGTGCGACGTGAACCAGCAACCACCATCACCACCACGAAAAGAAGTGGCGTCAAACGGCGACCCACGTCACCGAACTCGGGCGGGGCTCGGGTTTCGCATTTGGCCTGCGAAAGGGCTTATGGACATGATACAGTTGGCATAGGCTTAGCAATGGACATAGGTTTAGGCTTGCAGTGGAATTAGGCTTAGGCTTAGCAGTGGACTGAGGCTTAGGCTTAGCAATGGACATAGGCTTAGGCTTAGATTTAGCAATGGACATAGGCTTAAGCTTAGCTAGGCCAAGACGGTACAAGTTAGATATGCTCCAAACCAGCATAAAAACACATCAACGGCAACAAAACTTTGTTTCTAGCCTTTTACCCTTCAGATGGAGTCGCTCCAGTTGCATCCAGTTCCAGAAATTTGGACTTTCCTTCCGCGCGTCGGTGATTTGGCTCGTTTCTCTCTAGCACGGAAAAATGATATTATTAATTCACGCATACATACAAATGGACGCACAACGCCGTGCTCAGCGTCATTGCAGCCACTTCGAAGCAACATATTTCTTCGCTATTTGAGGCTGCAAGGACAGAAAAACGATGAAAGCAGAACACTAAAACATTCAAAACAACAACGCAATAATATTGAAACAGCTTGCAACTCAAGCAAAAGCATTCAGCAAGTTTTTATCGGAACGGAAACCCGCCAACACAGTTTCTTTGACTGCGAATGGCCAGCTTCGCCCAAGCTGGAAATCGAGAGGAACAACGTCAACGGAAACTCTGAACATATACGCACCAACGCTGGTTGGGCGAACGTGGCCTTTCGCCCTTTGAATTAGCTAGCGAAGCAAATGTGTTTTCAGCCTGCGCCTTTTCGTTCTCCTCCGTAGTAAAACGTCCGACACCCTCCGTTTACGCCGTGGTTCCGCGAGGTTTTATTTACACGGACATCACGGACTCCAAATTTCTTTTACTTTTTTCGCAAACCTCGCAAAGGGGTTAGGCCGGATTCTAAGCTTAGCAATGGACATTGGCTTACGCTTAGACTTAGCAATGGACATAAGCTTAGGCTTAGGCTTAGCATTGGACATAGGCTTAGGCTTAGCAAAGGACATAGGCTTCGGCTTAGGCTTAGCAAAGGATATAGGCTTAGGCTTAGGCTTAGCAATGGACATAGGCTTAGGCTTAGGCTTAGCAAAGGACATAGTCTTAGGCTTAGGCTTAGCAAAGGACATAGGCTTAGGTTTAGGCTTAGCAAAGGACATAGGCTTAGGCTTAGCAATGGACATAGGCTTTGGCTTAGATTTAGCATTGGACATAGGCTTAGGCTTAGCAATGGTCATAGGCTTAGGCTTAGACTTAGCAATGGACATAAGCTTAGGCGTAGGCTTAGCATTGGACATAGGCTTAGTCTTATAGGCTTAGACTTAGGAATGGACATAAGCTTAGGCTTACGCTTAGTATTGGGCATAGGCTTAGGCTTAGGCTTAGCAAAGGACATAGGCTTAGGCTTAGGCTTAGCAAAGAAAATAGGCTTAGGCTTAGCAAAGGACATAGGCTTAGGCTTAGCAATGGACAAAGGCTTAGGCTTAGGCTTAGCATTGGACATAGGCTTAGGCTTAGGCTTAGCAAAGGACATAGGCTTAGGCTTAGCAAAGGACATAGGCTTAGGTTTAGGCTTAGCAAAAGACATAGGCTTAGGCTTAGCAATGGACATAGGCTTTGGCTTAGATTTAGCAATGGACATAGGCTTAGGCTTAGGCTTAGCATTGGACATAGGCTTAGGCTTAGGCTTAGCAAAGGACATAGGCTTAGGCTTAGCAATGGACATAGGCTTTGGCTTAGATTTAGCAATGGACATAGGCTTAGGCTTAGGCTTAGCATTGGACATAGGCTTAGGCTTAGGCTTAGCAAAGGACATAGGCTTAGGCTTAGCAATGGACATAGGCTTTGGCTTAGCAATGGACATAGGCTTAGGCTTAGACTTAGCATTAGACATAGGCTTAGGCTTAGCAATGGTCATAGGCTTAGGCTTAGACTTAGCAATGGACATAAGCTTAGGTGTAGGCTTAGCATTGGACATGTAGTGTTGTATACTTTTTCGAAAAAGTACTGAGTACTTAAGTACTTGAAGGTTTTTTGATCAAGTATAAGTACTTTTACTTAAAAATATTGAAATCCAAAAAAGTACAAGTACTTTTACTTAAAAATAAAATGGCACATTTACTAAGTACTTGGAAAAAATTTTCAAGTACTTATACTTTTACTTATACTTTTACTTGAAATTTCTGGTGATCGCGTAGTGTTCACAGCGATTTTTTGTATCAACGTTCGCATAGGATGCTGCATTTTTTGTGTCGTTTTTGTTTTTGTTGCCACAACAGGTGGTTTGCTCCTACTAACTGTCCTTATTTTTTTCACCCATTCACACAAACATGCCAAAACATAGAGCTGATGGAGAGACTGATGATTTTGCCCAAGCAACACACAAAAGGAAACAACCAAATGATCCAATTTGGAAGTTCTTTTCTTTGTTCACACATGACTAGTGAGAGCTATGTAGCTCAAGTCTTGATGACTTACAACAAACACTACGGTATGTGAAGCCACAATTCAATTCAGCGATGCTTGCTTATGCTTATCTGTCCATGATTTTCATCTCAAAACTGTAATAAAAATGAATGCAATGCCTTTCAATACCCATATTCAGTGCATGTCACAAAAAATGTGTCCTATTACAGGACGTAGCACACAAGGCTCTTACAAAAATGTCTATACTTACTTATACTTACTTTTTTGGGAGCAAGTTTTAAGTACTTAAAACCGAATCTATACTTACTTATACTTGGTTTCTTTGGGAGCAAGTACTAAGTACTTAAAACTTCTGAAAATTTTATACTTATACTTTTTTCTGAAAATTTTCTATACTTATACTTTACTTTTACTTACTTATTACTCAGTACACTCAAGTATACAACACTAGGACATAGGCTTAGTCTTATAGGCTTAGACTTAGCAATGGACATAAGCTTAGGCTTACGCTTAGTATTGGGCATAGGCTTAGGCTTAGGCTTAGCAAAGGACATAGGATTAGGCTTAGGCTTAGCAAAGAAAATAGGCTTAGGCTTAGCAAAGGACATAGGCTTAGGCTTAGCAATGGACAAAGGCTTAGGCTTAGATTTAGCAATGGACATAGGCTTAGGCTTAGGCTTAGCAAAGGAGATAGGCTTAGGCTTAGGCTTAGCAATGGACATAGGCTTCAGCTTAGGCTTAGCAAAGAAAATAGGCTTAGGCTTAGCAAAGGACATAGGCGTAGGCTTAGCAATGGACATAGGCTTAGGCTTAGATTTAGCAATGGACATAGGCTTATGCTTAGGCTTAGCATTGGACATAGGCTTAGGCTTAGGCTTAGCAAAGGACATAGGCTTAGGCTTAGCAAAGGACATAGGCTTAGGCTGAGGCTTAGCAAAGGACATAGGCTTAGGCTTAGCAAAGGACATAGGCTTCGGCTTAGGCTTAGCAAAGGACATAGGCTTAGGCTGAGGCTTAGCAATGGACATAGGCTTAGGCTTAGCATAGGAGATTGGCTTAGGCTCAGGCTTAGCAAAGGACATAGGCTTAGGCTTAGCAACGGACATAGGCTTAGGCTTAGCATTGGACATAGGCTTAGGCTGAGGCTTTGCAATGGACATAGGCTTAGGCTTAGCAAAGGACATAGGCTTAGGCTTTGGCTTAGCAAAGGACATAGGCTTAGGCTTAGCAATGGACATAGGCTTAGGCTTAGCAATGGACATAGGCTTTGGCTTAGATTTAGCAATGGACATAGGCTTAGGCTTAGGCTTAGCATTGGACATAGGCTTAGGCTTAGCAAAGGACATAGGCTTCGGCTTAGGCTTAGCAAAGGACATATGCTTAGGCTTATGCTTAGCAATGGACATAGGCTTAGGCTTAGGCTTAGCATTGGACATAGGCTTAGGCTTAGGCTTAGCAAAGGACATAGGCTTAGTCTTAGGCTTAGCATTGGACATAGGCTTATTCTTAGCATTGGACATAGGCTTCGGCTTAGGCTTAGCAAAGGACATAGGCTTAGGCTTAGGCTTAGCAATGGACATAGGCTTAGGCTTAGGCTTAGCAAAGGACAGAGGCTTAGGCTTAGCAAAGGATAGAGGCTTAGGCTTAGCAAAGGACATAGGCTTCGGCTTAGGCTTAGGCTTGGCAATGGACATAGGCTTAGGCTGAGGCTTAGCAATGGACATAGCATTATGTAGAGGCTGTGGCTTAGCAATGGACATAGCATTATGTAGAGGCTGAGGCTTAGCAATGGACATAGGGCTTTGGCTTAGTAATGGACAACGGCTGAAAGGAAGCGCGCCGTGTTTATTCGGAGCAAAAACGTGTACGTGTGAACAACGAATTACGCTCCGAATTCGCTCCGAATTCGGAGGCTCCTCGGAGCGAATTCGCTTGGAGCACGTCTGAAGCGCCCCAGTGGTTGGTCGCCTAATTGAGGCGCAAAAATTCCAGACTCCTCTCTCTCGTAGCCCGAGACTACAACTACAGCATGGTTCGTTCGGATGGGTACTATGGGGTAAACCCGGCCATGGGAAAAGCCGGCCACCTAGGGCTACATACATATCTCAGCAACCGAAGGACCGATTGAGACAAAGAACTCTCCTATTTCAAATGAGCTATTTGATTCATCATTTGCTGAAACAACACGTTCACAGGAGCTAGGCGGCCGAGTTTACCCCACAGTACAATAATGCCTTGCAATGCATATCATAGCTACGTATTATTAGCTTTTTCCTCTTCCTATATGTATTTCATACGCATAACGGCGTCGCAGTGAGAGTTGTCACAGACAAAAAGTCATCATCGAAACAAGAGCATGTCTCCTTCGGCAAAAAATTCTGGGCAAAAAAATCAATTTTTACCCACTTTGATACAACTCAATTTGGAAGATCCAAGGTACTCGTTTGTAGGAGAAATTTTGTTCTATTCATCACGTCTTCAAGTGGTGCTGATCAGCCATCTGGGTTTCTCTTTCAATAAAGCTAACTCGCTCATGACTTTCACAGCAAGCACAAGCAATTGCCAGCTTCAAGACACTATTTCAGTTTAAGAGATTGCTGTGAGTGTGGACAAGCGTTGTTCGTTCTTCCTCCTTGTTTCGTGTCGTTTGGTATGTCTGTCATGTCGTCTACTCGTGGTGGTACAGTATACCGGCCATTGGCGTTCGCAGATGTACAGGGTCTATTCCTCATCCTGTGGTCCTGCTTGCTGCTTGCTGTTGTTGTTGGTGTGCTAGAATTTATCTTCGCGACTAAACGTAGCATGAGAGCAAAAGAGGTACAGTACGTAGGGTACTATGGGGTAAGCCCGGACACGGGGGTAATCCCGGACACCTTGTTATGTCTCAGCAACCATACGACCGACGAGGGAAGTACTCTACGTACCAATCGATTCCTTGAACTCTCCTCTTTCAAATGAGCTACTATGTTTGTCATTTGCTGCAGCGGCAAAAGCTTAGGTGTCCGGGTTTATCCCACACAGTACCCTATAATCGTAGAGCAGTAGTAGGTACGTACATACCTAGTGTATGCACATAGTATAATAATACTTTTCTACGTGTACGTAAGGCGGTACGTACTAGAGATGTAACAGAGGCCCCCCGGCTCCGGCTCTGGCTCAGGTAAATCCCGGCATATTTTTGGATCCGGCTCCGGCTCCGGCATAATGAAGGTGGATCCGGTACCGGAGATCCACGGTCTATCTTTTTCACTTTTTTGCTGCCTGCCCCCTTGAAAAAAATGAGGTTTTCCCATCAAAATTGATCAAAAATTATTGCGAAACTTTTGAATGAGACCGTTTTGCAGCGCTCAGGCAATCGCACTTGAGTTTTTCCCTCACTCATATTTTCCCTTTGTATCGCATTATGGCAGCAATCAAATGATCAATATTGTTGCGCATTTTTCCTACAGTAGTTTGCTACAGTATTTTCTGGGCTTGGATCCGGCTCCGGCTCCGGCTCCGGCCGGGGCAATTTTTCAGATCCGGCTCCGGCTCCGGCTCCGGCACTTTGAAAAATGTCGCCCTGTTACATCTCTAGTACGTACATACATACCTACCTACTACATTATAGGCGATGGAGGTGGTGTACAATCCGAAATGTGCTGAGTGTAAGCTGGCTAGAGATGCCCTGCTTCTGCTGAGGAAACACCGCCTGTCCCATTTCGATGCCGATCAGCAGGGGCAGAGCGATGGTCGTCAGCCGCCTCCAAACACCCCTGCAGCAGCTGCAGCAGTTCAGCAGTCCGCTATGTTCACCATCGCATCATCCAGTGGAACTGGCAGCGGTCTACTTTAGTCGTGGTGTACATGTGCATGTGCACCCCCTGGAAGGAAAGGAAGTTGTGTCGAAACGAACTAACTACATATGCAATATCACTATAACCGAATGCTAGTGTTCAGGTGTGCAAGTGTATGCCAAGTGTACACCTACATGCATACGCCACATGCGCATCTGCATGTTTATGGACGGTTTTGAGGCTGAGCCCATTTGGCCTTAGTCGTAATTTCTCTCATAATATGGTTTTCTGGAATTGTTTTCCGAGTTGTCATTTCTTGGTATGTATGTATGTACATGGTAGGATTATAATCGTAAGTAGGCAGTTGATAGGTATTTATAATTTGATTCTAAAATTTAACTGCCTAGTTAACATTCAGCTTGCGATCAGTGTGGGCTTTAGACGGGTGATGGAGTTTAATGATGGTTTGGTGCACGACATCGAAGCACGCTCCATATACACTATAAGAGGCTTGTGATATATCGACCGATCAAGATAAAGTGGAACAATTTTTCTCTACCTCTGCATTTTCACCTTTGCTCTTTTTCGTGATCATGTCCAAAGCAAAACGCTGGTGATCAAGCTGAAATGAAAGCTGAATGAAGCTACTGTATGCATGTGTCGATCTATCCGAGTATGCGGGAAATCGTCGAGGTGTGGTCTTCGTTGTCATTTCTACTGAAATCTTGTAACAAGGAATGAGCTAGCACAGATGGTGAGGATGCCAGTAGCGCGAGTTGCGCGACGCGTCCGGAAGCCGGTGCGAACCTTAGCCAAAGCCGGTTTCGGCTTGCAACAAATTCCGAACAAGTCTACAACAAGCACCCGAAAATTGGGATACAGCGTGACATCAGGCGAGGATGGAACAGCCTGTGTCGCCGTCACTGCCGCTTCTGCCTCATATCCAGACTTCAGCCTATACGGCTTAGAAGTGGACAAGGACAAATGGTCAACAGCTTCAAGCAATGGTAAAACCTAGTCCTGTCCCTTTACCGTATTTTCGTGGCGCGTTATGTGTGTACGTGTACGTACCGTATACTGTATGGTACGGTGCGAGATAACCTTTCGTTAGTCGTGCCATCCCTCGCATAAAGCCCCTTTTTTCCGACGACGGCATTATTTCAATTTTAGACAAAAAATTTAATTATCTCTCCAATATCCTGATCCTACCTCTTCGTTTCATATTCAAATGCTCTACAGAATGTTGATAAGAGAACATGATGAACGCTGGGACCGGGAAATGCTCGAAGAGCAGCGCTTGGATAAATGATAATAGTCAAAACCTCACACGATGACGATCCTCACAGCGCGCATACAAAGCACACAAACATACCAATCAGCACACAGCATTGTTTCGTTGGAAATGGGATGAGCTTTATTTACTCGCCCTACTACGTACAAAACGCGGCGTACTTCATTTGTATTTCCGTCACCGTTTTGTAACTGTAACCTTTTTGGCCATTGGTTGTTAGCTGTATACCGATTCGTACTTTTTATTAAAATTCTATGGTACAGTACCGTGTGGGGTAAAGTCGAACAGGGTTATGTACTGTATGTACGTAACCAGGCCTCTATTTTGCACATTGGTGACCACAAACGGTTAATTGGTCCCTTGAACTCGTGCCCGCCTCGTTTTCTGAGAAAGCTCTTTGGCACCCCGTCCTATTTTACCCCACGCTACCCTACACGGCGATCGGAAGAATAGAATGGCAGCGGCAACAAAAAGTGGCTGGGTGGCAGCTCGCCATGCCAAAGCTAGGACTGAGCGAGTTCGAAAAGAAAAGCAGCTGGCGGATAGTGTAGGTGAGGATTCACATGTATACGTGTACGTACTGTATGTCATGAACTGTACGTACGTACGTACGTACGCATGCATGTACTGGCTGTTTAGTATGATATGCAACCTCCAAAATGCTCATAACTTCTGTATTAATGCACGAATTTCAACCAAAATTTTCTTATTAGAATCCTAAAAATTTAGGAAACAAGCATGCAAAATTTCTTTACTGTACTCGCACTATTAACGAAATAACAAGCGACGCCTTTTCCGGTCCTATTTTTTGATCTACCCGTTTTCATTCTCCAGCGCTTGTGGAGTTGTCTTCAAAACTCTGAAAAGACTCATATTCAAGCATGTTTATAGGAGTGGCGGCACTCTTCCCTCTATGTTTTGGCATTGTAAGCTGATCCGAATGGATGCTTGAATAGAGCGGAACAGCACATCTCCTTCCATGTGAACTTCAAAAATCGAGCGCTCTTCACGCCACTGCCAATTTTGACCCCAATGTTTGAGACTTCATAATTCCCTTCGTACTTTAGATTCCACCATGAAATTTTGCATGCTTGTTTCCTAAAGTTTCAGGATTCTGATAAAAAAATTTTGGTGAAATTCGTGCATTAATACAGAAGTTATTCGCATTTTGGAGCTTGCATATCATAGTAAACAGCCTGTAGTACAATAAAAAAATATCAAGAGCCCATACGGTTACTGCACATGTACGGTGTGACGACGTACTGTATGTACAGGGTGTTTCATAATATACTCGCCGGATGTTTGTGCTTATATCTCCCCACCGGAGTGTCACATTCGAATGCGGTTTTTTGCGTTGAATAGCCAAGGCTTCAACGTTGACGCAGCCAAAATTTTAGCTTCCTAGGTTGCATTGTCATGGCGCTGTAAGCGGTCAAAGTTGCGGCGCCTTTTTGGCGCAAAACGGAGGCAGGGCACTGAGGCGGGGCAACGGATTTGCATTTTCGCTTTTTTCTGGCTCTTTCAAGTCTGTTCACCATTCCACGCTAACTTTTATGCATTTTTGAGCAGTCTTGTCGAAGATAGACTTCAGTTTGATCATCATGGCATCAGCGTCCCAAGGAAAGGCTTGGATGCCCGAATTTTGGCTGTAACACTGTTTGCTAAGTTCGAATCTGCAAGAAAAAGTGGCATGGAGATGGAAAACTCTACCGAAACTTGTGCTCCAGATAAAAACTGGGGAGGGGAATACTGCGGAAGAAAAACTAAGGAGAGAACTGGGTTTAGGTAAACTGGGGAGAGAAAAACCGGAGCCGATCTGTACCTGGCCGCCTGCAAAAATGTGTGAAAATGGACGCTTTGCAAATCGGGCTGTTTGAGCCGCTTCCTTTTGGCCTAGGAAGCTGAAATTTTGGCTGCATCAACGTTGAAACCTTGGCTATTCAATGCAAAAAACCGCATTCGAATGTGACACTCCGGTGGGGAGATATAAGCACAAACATCCGGCGAGTAAATTCTGATACACCCTGTAGTATGTATTAATACACGCGTCAATGGCTTAGTTATGTCGAATTTGCTATCTATTCCCTGTTTTTGATTTATTTTTTCTGTGAAATCTGGCGAAGACCGACATCCCCTCCCCCATAGTACCTCATAGTGCCATAGTACCCGTCCCCCATAGACATGCGTTATGGAAAAGGATTTGTGCTTCGAAAATTGATTCTTGATTCCGGCCTTCCATGACACACGAAAGCTGAAGATGAGACAACTGACTATGAAAAGAAAGAATTCATTTAGTGTCTAGAAAAATGAACTGTCACCGTCAGATTGGCATTGGAACCGAATGCCACTTTTAGCCAAGGCTGCTGCTGCGTCCTCCTTTGCGTACACACACAGCGGTAGGTAAGAATTTATTTGGGCTAAAAGACTGACACCTGTTGATTAACTGGCGTCGCCTGAGGGCAGGTTAAAAAAGGTGTTGATCTCACCCGGTTTTGTTTTTCTTATGGCCCTTCTCCATGCGGATAATGAAAGGGAAAGTTTCAAGATAATAAAGATCACAAATGACAACAGTACGCCCTTGGTCGGCGATATCGAAGTGTGAGAAGAAAAACGTTGGGGAGGAGTCGATGGGGGTCCCGGTGTCAATGTCAAACCTAGAATCGCATCTAGAACCAGTTAGTGGCTGCTGATAATATTGTATATTGGCTAGTACTGATATGCAATGAAGTGAAACCTGTTCAAGGCCGATCCTTTCTCTTTCTCTCTCTCTCAGCAGGGCCTCAACTTTCCAATGCGCGAAAAAATTTTTCTAAAAATGTTGAGAAGAAGATAAAATATGATGCACGAATCGAGAACACAGCAAAGATGTCACTTTGAGACCGACCGGTGATTCTAATATTTTTTTAAGTTGCAGTAGTACTGTCAGTATTACTACATATACTGTATGTACAGTATGTATACAGTACTTGTTGGAAGGGCACGTTGCAGAATCATGCGGATGAGGACAGAGGAGGCAGAATTTTATGGCCTCTTTTATGACCGTTTCTACGCTATTTTGCCTCCGACACTTTGAAAATACAATTAGCGAATCCTTACTTCTAGTTTGATCTTGCAGTTCCACCATGTCGCGGGTTCGTGGAGCCATTATTTCTAGATTTGGTAAGTAATAATAAGTGGTGATTGGTGAATCAGTAGGTAGGTACACATACACAACACATGAATAGTGTAGTTCAAACGGTACAATTGCCAATGTAGGTAGGTACGTACATACAGAGTGTCCCATAATATACTCCGGGGGTTTCCGCGCTTATAACTCTCGAGTTAAAGCTCAGATTTCAATGCGGTTTTTTCTGTTGTGTAGCCAAGGCTTCAACTTAGATACATGCAAAATTTCATCTGCGTAGCTTAATTGGTTATGGTGTTATTGACCCTCAAAGTGTTGGTTCCTTTTTCGCAGTTTCTCCTTCAGTATAATAGCGGTTTTGAGTTGAAATAGCTTCAATTTGAATTTACACGTCCAGACTTTCAACCTGGCGTCCACACATCAAGTTCTCTTGCAACTTTGACTGCTCTAAGTCACTTAGAACAAAACTAGCAAGGTTGATAGTAAACTATGCCAAAAAATATGCCGAATTTTGTTTATTCAGGGAAAAAGTCCATAGAAAAGGAGCTAAAGAAGGTACTGTAGCTGTTTTGAACCAGTTCTAATTGCAATAAAATTTCGAAATTTTGCCTGCATCTAAGTTGAAGCCTTGGCTACATGATGCAAAAAACCGCATTGGAATCTGAGCTTTGGATCGAGAGTTATTTCCGCGCAAAGCCCCGGAGTATATTATGGGACACCCTGGGGTAAATTAGTAAACTAGGTTGGGAAAAGCATCCAACGTCTGCCTGTGTGCGTTCGTTTCAAACGCCGGAACGTGCAAGGGTATCACTTCATTGGAAACGCTACACACGCTTTTTTCGGAGCTCGTGTGTAACGGTCCATTGCTGTTCATGCTCACAAAACTCCGAGATAAAGCTGATCTTTCAAAGGTAAATGCCTATGTACAACTTTCACTAAACAAACTTTGATACATGATGTTCGATCAGCTAGCAACACATTGTTCCTCTTCAAAGTTTGGTTGGAGGTGGCACTGGAGATACTTTTTGTCTGTGCGTTGTGGTAGCCTTACGTACTCGGTTCGGTACGTATTGTACGTGTCTGTACGTACGTATGTCTGCAACGTCTACAAACCTCGTGCCTACCTACAAATTAGCATAGGTCAATTTTCCGTCTTGTCACTCAGGGAAACTTTTTCTTGATTTGTACCCAATGAAAAGGCAAACTGGAGGTGTGTATTATTCCACGTGGTTTCGAAGTGGCGGAGAATCCTTTAACAATAGCTCACAAATTAGTACCTGGAAGCGGAAACAGTCACAACTTTCCAGAGCATCAGGTGTGGCAGCTGTCTATACGTCTAGCTGCGTCTGTCTTTATGTCGAATAAATTCTGCGTGTGCTTGTGTAGGTGTTACAACCGGGAAAGCGAAAGCTGGTCGTGCCGAGCATGTGCAACTGCAAGTGCAGCCTGATGAGCGGCAGCAGCAGCAATCCCGTCTCCAGTTCCCCGCGTACCCTGATCGGACTTTCTTCTGTCTGAAACAGAGCAGTCAGCCTCGGAACTGTCTGCTGCGTCTGGTGAGCAACCCTTGGTTCGATCGACTCACCATGTTCGTCATTCTGCTCAATTGCGTCACTCTGGCCATGTACAAACCCTGCTCCGAGGAGAAACCCTGCAAAGTCCAGTGCAGAACGTTACAACTGGTGGATCATGCCATCTTTGCCTACTTTGCCATGGAAATGGTGAGCGACCGTTTATGGATTGAAGTTGAGGTTGGTAGGCTAATTCTGTTGCAATTTGGGCGGTGAACACGAAATCTTTGTTGCAGGTGCTCAAAATGTTTGCCATGGGCATATTCGGCTCTGGCTCTTATCTGTCCGACAGTTGGAACCGACTGGATTGTTTCATCGTTTTCGCAGGGTTGGTGCTTGGTGAATGGTTTCTATGCAAATTCCACCAATGAACTTTTCGTTTGTGTGTGTATGTAATGATGCCATCGCGTGACGTCCGAGCTTGTTGCAGGACAATAGAATACGTGTTGAAGAGTCATTTTGGAGAGCTGAATCTCACGGTGATTCGTACAATTAGAGTGTTGCGACCGCTGCGCGCCGTTAATCGAATTCCTTCACTTCGAATTCTTGGTAATAACCGTAATAACCAGAATTGTGGCAGGATAACGAAACTCTATTCTGTCTAGTTTGCGTTTACAGTCTCACTTCTACTGGACACACTTCCAATGTTGGGGAATGTGGTTCTTCTGTGCTTCTTCGTCTTCTTCGTTTTCGCCATCGTTGGTGTTCAGCTGTGGAACGGGCTGCTCAGGAATAGATGCTACCATAATCTTACTGACTTTCCCGCGACTCTCCCGGATTATTACGAACCGCGATTTCCATCCTACGTTGAGTACCTCTGTTCGATGCCGAAAGATGGCGGAATGCACACTTGCCAACATCTGCAGCCATCTGTGAAAGATGGACATGAGTGAGCTGATTGTCTTTTTCTTTTAGCATTCTTCACACATTGTGATGGGCGTTGCATAGCAATCTATCTGCAGGTGCACTTCGTCGATATTCACATCGTCCACTGATCCAGGTGATGGGAGTTGTATCGATTGGAACCAGTACTACGACACGTGCTTGCCTCATGCAAAGAATCCTTTCGGTGGCGCTGTCAGCTTTGACAATATTCTCTATGCATTGGTGGCCATCTTTGTGGTACGTATGAAAGTCATACCGGTACGTGTAGTATTATGTATATGTTTGACCTACAGTACTGGTGGAATGGGGCAATATTGTTACAGGCTTTGGCCCTAAATGGCTGGGTGGACATCATGTACTACGTCCAAGACGTGCATTCATTCTGGAATTGGACATACTTTGTACTTCTTATTGTGGTATAATAGCAAATATTAGTATGCGAATGTATGTACACGAACTAAGTAGGGCGAGAGTCTTAACGTGTCTGGCCTATCACGGTACCTAAGCCTAATTACTTATTTCCAGATTGGAGCCTTCTACATGCTGAATCTGTTTTTGGCCGTCATCGCGTCTCAATTTGCCGAGACGAAGGCGCGAGAAATGGAGAAAATGGCGGTAGAAAGGGCTGAACAAGAAGAAGACGATAAGCGCAAAAAATGTGAGTCATTATCCTCTGAATGCTCTTCCACTGTCATATGGGCTCATTCGCATCGATGGAAGTCATGCGCAGGGCGCACGCTCGGCGTATTGCAGAATGTATTTCCCTCCACTGTCCACTGTGAATGAGCCTGCTCTATTCAGGAACTTGTTAGCTTTATTTATTTAGCGCGAAGGACCATACTGCTGGAGCAGTTGCAACAAGCCAAAGCCCAATGGGTGGAGAGATTCGGCATTTGTTTCCCGCCCAGGAGCGTCGTAAACAGGCCGCCACGAGTGTGTGTTACTATTGAGGAAGCTCCAGCTGCACAAGATGAGCATCAGGTAAACAATCCACTGCTGAATGAGAGCAACTCTGGCCCAGAGGAAGAACATTTTTACGGCTCAACGACCAGAAGCACAAGTTCGAGAACAAGAGACAAAGATGAGGATTCCAGAACAGAAAGCGAAATTGACCGACCACATAAAGTTCGTGAGTGTACTGTACGTACATACTTACTATGTCAAAGGCTGTCTCAGCCAATCGCTCCAGTATCACAACACTGATCTAGTGAATGACGGTACTGTACTACAGGATAATACAAGTGCAGTCGGTAAAGATGGGGATGTTGATCCGTGCTTCATTCGTGTTCGGCTATTTGCTGGGCGCTTGGTGGATAGCGCTGCATTCAATCACTGCATCATGATTGCCATCATTGTCAATACACTTTCGATGGCTGTGGAACATTACAATCAAGTTAGTGAAACCCATTCAGCGTAAAGTCTGCCATTAGTTACAATACCTATGGTATATTATTTGTCTCATTGCTGTGGGTGCCTTCTATGGGCGTGAAGATTGCTTCTTTAGCCACCGCTGATGACCACAGTCTTGGAGTACTGCAACTATTTTTTCACAGTGCTTTTTGCGGTCGAAATGATATTGAAACTGTTTGCCTTCGGTCCCATCGGTTATACGCAGGATTCCATGAACGTTTTTGATGGCACAATTGTGATTGTCAGGTGATTTATGGTGTTGCTTGCTGCCCTGATATGACTTACACCTCTGGGCCAGATGTTCCAGATGATGACTATTGTGCTGCAGAGCTCTTGTTTCAGCCTTGTGGAGTTGTTTCAAGCGGGTCAGGGTGGCTTGTCGGTGCTGCGAACTTTTCGCCTGTTCAGAGTGTTCAAGTTGGTGCGTTTCATCCCCAGTCTTCGGTATCAGCTGGTCATCATGATCAAATGCGTCAACAATGTCACCTTCTTCTTTGTCCTCCTCTGCCTCTTTATCTTCATTTTTACGTAATGACACGTTTTCGTCGTACTGCAAAGTGCAAATACAGCTGTATGTAAGGCTTCATCTACTCTCACTTTAATGACACGTTTCCCTTTATGCCGTTTCAGTCTCTTGGGCATGGTGCTGTTCGGTGGAAAGTTTTGCCACAAAGAAAATGACTTGGGTGATCTGGTACAGTGCAATTGCACTGAATTTTTGGATCAAGCGTCATCGGGCTGTGAATGTCTTCGCTGGAACTTTGATACCTTCCTTCATGCAGCTTTGACTGTGTTTGTTGTAAGGGGCAGAATGTGCAACGGTAGCGAAGCGAATACTGTACCGTATGCCATTGGTTGATCTCGTTTTGCTGCAGGTTTTGACAGGCTGTTGGTGCATAATTCTGTACGATGGCATGGCAAAAGCCGGTTCCTGGGCTGCCATCTATTTTATCTGCCTCATCGCTGTGGGAAATTACATCTTGTTCAACCTACTGGTAATGCACGGACGGGTCATAAAAGTGTTCCCAGAATGAATGATGGGTATTCTACCGTATTTCTCCTAGGTGGGTATCCTGTTGGAAGGATTCCAAGACACCAGTGAAGATGAGGTGAATGCAGAAGTGGACGATGCAGTTGCAGTGGAAGAACCACCACATGCGGAAGCTGAAAGAAGACCCGCTTGTACTTGCACTGAGACCAGCACTGCCCCAGTATCCAGGTGGGGACAGGACAACTACCGTACTCTGTCATCTTCCGTTCAATACGCATACTTTACTGTACGTGACCTTTTATTACCCAGTAGATGTTCTCTCTAGTGTGGATACTCAGCATCCTTTTCACCTACCCGAGTGGCAGCAAAACAATCCAGACGCAGCCAGCATTGTTCACTTGCCTTCATGTCAGCTGCATTCAGATCTGCAGCTGATGGTTATGGCCATCGAGCAGATGAAAGAGGAGCGCAAACCAAAACCCAGCAAAGTTGGTGGATGCTGCTTCCTTACTTTGTGTGTTTAATCCCCGCTCTTCCGTGTCGTACGTACAAACACATTGTAAATATGATGTGCTTATTCAGTGTGCCAGGTTTCTCTCATGGTGCTACAGACGAAGTTGCCTTAGTCAGAGACACGACTTCTCTCTCTACATATTCAGTCCACGAAACGTGTTGCGTCGAAAGTGCGATATCATGACCAGCCAGAACTTGTTCGACTCCATCATTCTGTTTTTCATCGGCCTGAACTGTATCACATTCGCCATGGAGAGGCCATCGATTGAAGATGACAGCTTGGAGCGTCAGCTGCTCACCTGGAGCAATTACGTATTCACCACCATCTTCACTCTGGAGATGAGTGTCAAAGTGATTGCGAAGGGTCTTATTATTGGTCGCTCAACTTACTTTCGAGACTCCTGGAACATTCTGGATGGACTGCTGGTGTTTGTGAGTCTGGTCAGTATTCTGTTCGAGCTGTACATGGCACTGATAAACACCGGAAAGGATCCGCCCAGGATATTTGGCGTGATTCGCGTACTGCGTTTGCTGCGCGCTTCACGGCGGCCCTGTTCTATAAGTCTAAAGCGCCGGCAAAGGGGCGGAGCCTCGTGGTGGGACCTAAGCTTGCAATAAGGAGTTGGCTTCGGTTTTTAACGTGAGGCAAAAGGGAAGCGAAGCCAACCCTTCCTGTTGTAAAGTAAAGCAGGCGGGCTGCTAACAGTGTTGTTGGCACAGCACCAAGGTCAAACTGCGAGTCTTTGATTAGCTGCTGGCACATCAATATTGGGTGAATAATAATCATTTATAGTTCAAAATAACCGCAAAGCTTAGTCCAACTTTTCTAGCAAAAAATTTTGACCTGTTGTCGCTCATATTTTTGCGCTTTAATTAGAAATGTTTGGCTGGCCTGTTAAAGCAACTTTGCAAGCTGCTGCCTTCCTTTTGTTTACTCTGCACACCCTAGCATGCTTTAGTAGCTGAAAGACAGCTTGGTCAATTGATTGACCTGTGGCCAATCCTTGCTCTTCACAATTGTGTCAGCCAATAAAAGAAGATGTGAAAAATGTGAACGAAATCCGGCGCTTTAGACTTATAGAACACGGCCGCCGTGTTTGCGACCACTGAGAGTGATCAATCGAGCGCCGGGGTTAAAAGTGGTGGTGCAAACTCTGATCAGCAGCTTGAAACCCATTGGCAGCGTTCTACTGATCTGCGGCCTATTCTTTGTCATCTTCGGAATTCTGGGAGTTCAGCTTTTCGCCGGTAAATTCCATCGTTGTGCTGGACCCAACGTCACTCTGGAGATCAGCGATATGCAAGACTGTTTGGCTGCTCATCCGAACAATAGCTGGGCACCAGCTTCTTACAACTTTGACAATCTGGGCATGGTAAGCAAAGCATTTTTTCAGTGCGGCAGTGCCTGGTGTATTTTTTTGGTACTGTGGGCGGATACTGAATTGACATACATAGCTGTCATTATTTCCCAGGCTTTTGTGACGTTGTTCGTTTTGTCAACCCTGGATAACTGGAATGAACTGATGTACCAGGGAATGGATGTTGTTGGAGTGGAGAAACAGGTGACTCAAAAAGGAAACCTAAATAATTCATGCTTCTTCACAAAAATTCCTTTATGTGCAATTTTTTGGTTTCTAGCCGGTCAAAAACTATTCCGAATACAACTTCATCTACTTCATCGCCTTTGTTCTGGTGGTCGGCTTTTTCGTGCTCAACATGTTCGTTGGTGTCGTGGTGGAGAATTTTCAGAAGAATTGCAAGGAAGTGGAGGAGCAGCAAAGCTTGGAGCGAGAAAAACAAGACATGGAGCAAAGGGCTTTGAAACACTTCCAAGCCTCCATCCAAAAAATTGCTGATAAGCGTAACATCGTACTGCCAGGTGAGAAATAATAACCTGGACGCCTGGACTACATATAAGCACTATAAATGGAATGTACGTACGTACATACATACTGCGACGTACATGTACTGTGCGTTTGTTTGTAGCGTGCAGAAGTTTTCATACGTATCCAGTATCTTATCTGAATGCCTTCTGTTTTCAGTGGTCAGATTACTTCCGAAGCGAGAGTTTTGGAAAGATTACGGCTCATGTCGCTTACGGTTGTACAAGATTGTCAGCGACAAATACTTCGATCTTGCCATCGCTGCCATTATATTCCTCAACGTCTTCACCATGTCAATCGAGCATTACAACATGTCTCATCAGTTGGAATTCGCGCTTAAGATTAGCAACTACGTTTTCACCGCGGTGTTTACAGTGGAGGCCATCTTGAAAATTGCTGCCTTCGGCATTGCCCGATATTTCAAAGATGAGTAAGTGATAGCCTGGCAAGACAAAAAAGGTACTCTGTTTTCTATGTACAAACTTTTGGTACTTGTAATTTCTGCATAGCTGGAACAAGTTCGACATGTTCATTGTTGTGGCCTCATTTGCTGGAATAGCACTGGAAGAGATGAAATCAGGCATTCTTCCGATAAACCCCACAATGATTCGAGTGATGAGGGTGCTGAGAATTGCCAGAGGTGAGTTTGAGTTAAATAATGCCGTAACGCCTAAAAATAAATACTAAAACTACAGGGTGTCTCATAATAAACCGAACACTTTTCCATGCATATAACTGTGGAACCACACGTTAGATTTTCATGCGGTTTTTTGTGTTTAGTAGCCAAGGCTTCAACTTAGATGTGTACAAAATTTTAGCTTCATAGGCCCAGTGGAAACTGCTCAAACACCTTCTTTCTCCGGCGGTCAAAAACGAGGGTTGATCGAACTGGTAGTGTCGATTTAGGGGCCTCCTGTGCAGAGTCCAAAATAAAATTAGTCTCGTAATGAAAAAAAGATGTTCCAAAATGCTAGAAAATGCGTATCTCATGCATTAGCCCCAGTACCAGCGTAGCAAACGCATTGAACTGGGTATCTTGAAAATTAAGACCGACATTTTTCTCCATACTGAAGAAAAACGTCGATTTTGAGCTTCGAGATTCAAACCGTTGTAATTTCTGAAGTATGTTGACCAAGTAGCTGAAATTATGTACGCATCTAAGTTGAAGCCTTGGCTACTAAATACAACAAACTGCATAAAAATCTAACGTGTGGTTCCAGAGTTACATGCACGGAAAAGTGTTCGGTTTATTTTGAGACACTCTGTACAAACCGTAAAACTTCTGGAACTGATACGCTGATACGAGACTTTGCCAGCTCGTATTGGCTTCGTGTTCCATGCTACGGCCGTTTTGGTCCCAATCGGGGGCCCGGGGCGGGGGCCCCCGTAGATCGACGTAAAATAAAAGAAAACGAAAAGAAAAACATCTCTCTCTACTTTTGCATGCATTTTATCCCGATTGGGACCAAAACGGCCGTAGCATGAAACACGAAGCCAATACTAGCTGGCATAGTCTCTCTCCCACGACTTGCGTTTCAGTGCTTAAGCTCCTCAAAATGGCTGAAGGCATTCGCTCCTTGTTGGATTGTGTGGCGAAAGCTCTGCCTAGCGTTGGAAACTTAGCTGTTCTCTTTCTTCTGCTTTTCTACATCTTCGCTGCACTGGGCGTGGAACTTTTCGGCAGAATTGGTAGGGCTTCATGGGTTCCCTTTTTTCATCCGCTTGTTGAATAAAGTTTGATTGATTGAAATCTCGAGGCGGCAAAACACTTGGCTGCTTTTTTCGATTTTCAGAGTGCTCAGCTGAACATCCGTGCCTCGGCATGAGTAAGCACGCCAATTTCCAGAACTTCGGCATGGCTTTCCTGACTCTTTTTCGGGTTGCAACCGGCGACAACTGGAGTGGAATTTTGGCGGTAACAAACGAGCTCGCATACTCCATCGCGCACATTAAATTTACATACAAACGGTAGGCCAGGCCTACATATGAAGAATCTTCTGTTCATATGTATGTAGGACACGATGAAAAGCAAAGGGGACTGTGACAACAGCAGTCAATGTGACAGCAACTGTTGCATCTCACCTGTGATTGGTCCGTCTTACTTCATAATTTTTGTGCTGCTCTCTGCCTTTGTCCTCATGAATCTTGTGGTGGCTGTGCTGTTGAAATATTTGGAAGAATCCAAAAGTGATAGCACAATGACTGACTCTGAAGGATCTGCCAATATTCGTGACCACGGAATTGAAGAGAGTCGACATGCTGTGGAGGAAGAACCCAGCGTTCTGACCCCGCTCAGAGAAGCAGGTGATGACGGGAGCTGTGGCAGGCCATTTCCCGGAAAAACTCAGTACAGTCGAAGTATGGACTCGAACTTTGTCGACTTTGAATTTGTGGACGAAGGAGAAGAGAGAAATACTAACCGACCGTCCAGTAGCGAAGCTTCAAACAGTAATGCGCCATAACAACAAGCTGCCATTACCACATCTGCCATCCAGTGATTATTTTACTTTGTGAATAAATTGACTGTGACTGTGATAAACACCGAAAATTTGTTTTCGATGATAGCTCTAAAATTAGTCGCTCATACTATTTTCAGTAGGGATTGCTTGCTTTCGGGTGGACAGACAGAACGATGGCGTACAACTACTTAGCGCACTGCGAAGTTTAGACTTTACTTTCTGAAGGTGTATATGTCCGCGGAAATCCATGGTATTTTACTATGTTTCAAAACCTCGCAGTTTTACTGAAGAAAGTGGAAAGAAAGCAGCGAAACGAACGGAAAGTGGAAAGTTTGTTTTGTTAGTTGGAATCGATCAAAGTTCAGTTCAGTTATTGTGTGAAGGCGAATTAGAAGCTTTCCTTTGCATGGCGGAGAAATGGCGGGAGGGAAAAACGGCATTGCCTCCTGTTACCGAACGAATTCACCCAATGTAAGTTAGGGCTCGAACATGCTTGATTCTTTCTGTTGCATCAGCGATTGTCAAGTGTGTACGTACAGTACAGATGTGCGCTGAAGTATTATCGTTTCTGTTTAGCCTACCGGAGAAAGGAAAACGGAACATTCTGATTACTTCTGCTCTACTATTTATTTTTTTACTTGATACACTACGTTGTAGAGTGCTTCTTTGGAAATGTACCTTGGACACCTTTTTTATGGTCCAGCAGCCGTTTTCCAAACATATTGCGCCTTCCGCATTACGTTGCCGACCAGTTCAAAATTTAACCCCTCCTGTATGCTGAGATATAGCTGCTGGTAGGCCCAAATTGCCCCTCACGTGCCCGCCACTTTCTTCAAAAGTTTTTACCATCATTCTACTCCATTTTCTTCGCTGATTTCGGTTTGGGGCATGCCCCTCCGATATTTTGATGAATACACCATGATATAGCCCAAAAAGGGGTAATTTTGGCTAATTTGATCATTTTCGTCAATTTTGGTGGTGTATTTATCAAAATATCGAAGGGGCATGCCCCAAACCGAAATCAGCGAAAAAATGGAGTATAATGATGTTAAGAACTTTTGAAAAAAGTGGCGGGCACGTGAGGGGCAAATTGGGCCTACCAACAGCCATATCTCAGCATACAGGAGGGGTTAAATTTTGAACTGGTCGGCAACGTAATGCGGAAGGCGCAATATGTTTGGAAAACGGCTGCTGGACCATAAAAAAGGTGTCCAAGGTACATTTCCAAAGAAGCACTCTACAACGTAGTGTACCTAGCAAAAAAATAAATAGTACCTTACGTGAATAATGTGCCTCATCTCGGGACCATTATCGGCTGTGTTCTTAGCGGAGATGTTTTCTCAAGGTGCTGCGTATATGTATGTATGTTCATGTGGTATAATGCCGCGTTCAGATTAACACATACCGCGACGAGCCGTCATTGTTGACAATAAATTGTTGACGAATAATATATTGGTGTTGTCGGTTTGTTGATGAAATGACAACAAACTAACCGACAACACCCATATATGAATTACGAACGGACACAACAAACCGACAACAGCTGAACGACTTGTTGCCAACAATGACGGCTTGTCGCGGTATGTGTTAAAGACGCACGTCCATCGTCCTTACGACGTCAGCCGGAAAAGCCCGTGGCTGTTCAGGATGCTTTTTCGGACGTACGTCGCTAATCTAAATGCGGCATGAGACGTAAAAATACAAATGTTGCTTTGTTATTGCATCAGACGTGGTGATCGTATATCGTTGTTGTGTTCAGATATTGTCGATTGCGTGGATACCGTAGTTTGCACGTATGCGGGACGGACGAGTATGGAACAGCCACGGAAACGAAAGCCCTGGAGGAGAAAAGCACTCCGCGTCAGATCTGCGACAAGTACTACGCCATACACAAACAGGTCTACGACTGGTTCCAGATAGACTTCGATCACTTCGGACGAACCACAACGCAGCAGCAAACAGAGTAAGTATAAGACCTGCAATATACGATTATAATACTGGCTCAACTCTGATCGTGTTATTTATGTGCATGGAAGATTTGTGTGCGCATACCGTATTTACCCATGCATAGCCCCCCCCCCCCCCTATGCATAGCCCCCCCCCTATGCATAGCCCCATATTGGCAAAACAAAAAATGCCCTATGCATAGCCCCCCCCCCCCCTATGCATAGCCCCATATGTACTGTACAGTACCTGAACCTACCTACATAAGCTGGTCATAAGCTACCCATAGCCACTCCCACACCAAGCTAAGATGCCTATAAGCCTGCTTGGGGGTGTATTGTACTACTAGAATAACCCTGTTTTGACCTCAATTATGCCCTAAAACATATGCTTTTGACCTAAAAAATATGCCTCTGTGCACCTCTCAAAAACATAAAAAATGTCCCATGTATAGCCCCCCCCCCCTATGCATAGCCCCATATAGGACCTCTCAATTTTTGCATAGCCCCATGGGGCTATGCATGGGGGCTGTGCATGGGTAAATACGGTATTACTCTTTATGTTATGTTGTTTATAGAATAGCGCAAGACATTTTTCTGAAGCTTCACAATGCAGGCTTCACTAAGCGGAAAACTGTAGACCAACTCCATTGCGGCTCTTGTAACAGGTTAGGCATACGTGTACTTCCGACTCCGCCCGTACGTGTCATACATTCAGTTGTGACGTGCGGCGTTCTGTATGGCGATAGCCGGGCCCCGAAAGGGGGGGGGGGGGATAGGACCGAACGGTAACCGAATCCGCTACCCTCGGACACAGCTGTGGACTTTTAGGCACACCACCTTGTACCGGTCCGGGGACAGATGGCCAAGCTCGCCTTACATACAGGTCGACATGCATCGCTTCAATAACGCTTATTATGGTGGAAAAAATCAATAGGTCCCCTTAAGGTCTCACACTATAGTTTCGGAGCCAACTTTGAGGCTTCGTCGTAGCTGTTGTACGCAAGATAAAAGTGATCATTTATCATGTAAATATAGAACAACCCTTCCTCTACACGTATACCAAACGGCAGCGCCAAAGCTCTTGTATTCGGCGCAGTACGACACGCCGACGAACGCCGCAAAAACCATGCGATTTGGGTGTTCCGAAGGAACCACTGAGTATTTTTCAACATGAGGCACACCATTCAACGCGTCTTGACGAGAGGAATCGATCGGTACCTGCGGCGCCTCTCTACGTTGCCTCTACGCAAAGTTATCCAAGAAAAACGTGTTTGAAAAAGTTATCGTTTCAATCAAGAATAGCGCCACAGAGAGGCCGTTTCAAGAGGCGCTCTATGGCGCGTCAAAGAGATCTTGTAACAAGCTTTCGATCGATATCTTGATCTCCTCTCAACTCGCTTTCGTTGGCTCAGGAGAGACCTGGACCGAATTTATCTAGAAGTCCATGCATTGACAGTTGTCCCTGCATAGTACGAAGACGAGCGCAGGGAGCGCGACTGGAGCGGAAACAGCGAACGGAAAACAAGCAGACGGATGATCGTATGGTGCCAGGAAGTGAAAACAGCTGGAATTAGATATCACCAGATACTTCACTAGTAGTACAGGAGTCCACGGCTCAGAGATCTATAGTGTGAGACCTTAACTACTGAATCTGTCTCCCTACAAACTGGTTCTGTCCACTCATGCAGATATTCACGTTAATTATTTGACTGACCACTGTCAGGCCACCACTGCATAGTGTGTTGAGTCATGTATAGCCCTATAGCCCATTTACTATACCTCTCTACTATATGCCTTACACTTGTATGTGCACTTCGCTTGTTTCCTGTTTCTTGGTGACTTCATGTCTGTTTCTAACGAGAATCTCGGGTGGGTATAAGTGTGGCAATACCAAACTAGTCCCTACTAACGTCACCGTCATGGACACAGCCGAGCGCCCTCGTCTATGGCACCCCTCTCACTCTTAAAGTGATTCATGTCGACCTATACACAGAACTTGTTTACGTACACTACTGGCCTCGGACGCTATTGCCATACGTACGCAATACGTTACACATTTGTGCGCGTACAGATTCTTGGCGGATCGTTTCGTGTGCGGGGAGTGCTACTTGTGCGGGTACGCGGACGCGCGCGGGGACCAGTGCGACAAGTGCGGCCGCCTGCTGAACGCCACGGAGCTGCGGAAGGCGCGCTGTCACCTGTGCGCCCAGACCCCCACCCTCCGCACCTCCGAGCACCTGTTCCTGGATCTGCCCCAGCTGGAACCCGCCCTGAGACGCCACCTGGAGAAGGAGTGGGGGAGGGAGGATGGAAAGTGGAGCGCCAACGCAGTCGCTATCACACGCAGCTGGCTGAGGGAGGGACTGAGAGAGCGCTGCATCACCAGAGACCTCAGCTGGGGCACCCCAGTGCCCGTGGACGGATTCAGAGATAAGGTACGCACGCGCAGTCTCTCTCCATGCAATGCTAGCATCCCACATAACTGTCGAACTCGTGTATGCTGTACTGAGAGAAAACTCTGTGCGTACGGAACGCGGCAAGTGGGAGAATGGTATTTATGTTGAAGATGTAGGTACTTGAGTTGGGTTGCTTGTGTGTAGGTATTCTATGTTTGGTTCGACGCTCCGATTGGCTACGTGTCCATCACTGCCACGTACACCAAGGAGTGGGAGCAATGGTGGAAGAATCCCGAATTGGTAAAGCAAGCGCCTATTTTACTATAGTCTGGCCACTACCGTATTTACCTGTGCATAGCCCCCCCCCCCCCCCCTATGCATAGCCCCCCCCCCCCCCTATGCATAGCCCCATATTGGCAAAACAAAAAATGCCCTATGCATAGCCCCCCCTTATGCATAGCCCCATATGTACTGTAGGGTACCTGAACCTACCTACATAAGCTGGTCATAACCTACACATAGGCACTCCCACACCAAGCTAAGATGCCTATAAGCCTGCTTGGGCGTGTATTGTACTAGAACAACCCTGGTTTGACCTCAATTATGCCCTAAACCATGTACTTTTGACCTCAAAAACATGCCTCTACACACCTCTCCCAAACATAAAAAGTGTCCCTATGCATATGCCCCCCCCCCCCCCCTATGCATAGCCCCCCCCCCCCCCCCCCCCAATGCATAGCCCCATCAAGGGCCTGTCAATTTTTGCCTAGCCCCCTGGGGCGCTGCACAGGTAAATACGGTAATAGTTCGCCATGGAATTCAAGGCGCGTTGCGTAAAACAGATTTACAAATGCGGACTTCTGTCCGTGCTTCGTGTACTCCTATATTTAGAAGTACATGCAAACTACACAGGAGGACTTGAGTCCCACAGCACTCTCTCTGGTCAGACTATAGACGGCTATAGACACTATGCTATAGACGGCTGTCATGTGCACTAGATGTATGCATACTATGCCTTGCTTCGTAGCAGCGAAAGGCAATAAGGAGGATTGTGTATAGGTGGAGCTGTACAACTTTGTGGGGAAGGACAACGTGCCGTTTCACGGCGTGGTCTTTCCGGCGTCTCAGCTGGGCACTGGAGACGCGTGGACGGTGGTGAATCATCTGTGCGCCACCGAGTATCTCAACTACGAAGACACCAAGTTCAGCAAGAGCAGAGGCGTGGGCGTTTTCGGCAGCGACGCCCAGCAAACCCAGATTCCCTCCGACTACTGGAGATTCTATCTGCTCTTCGTACGACCCGAAACACAGGTACGTAGCTACAGCCATCCTCTCATTGCCTTGGTCGTGTGATGTACACGGCTAGTTGTGTATGGAGCCGAATTGATGGTGACTAACAGGCGAACTTTCCTTTTGTCTTTGTCTACTCCCACTCAGTACGGTCTTGTCTACAGTATGGTGGTGCTTGTTGGATATTTGGTTATGTACCTGCAAATATACGTACGAGTGTGAAGGAGTAGACTACATTATAGTATTTGGAGGTATTTCATTGACAGCATGTATCAATTTCTAGCATTGACGTTAACCGATACTGAATATGACTGCTACATCCACTACTTTGAGAACTGAAAAACGGAGCGCCAGTACATAAGGTTCTCATTTATGAGAACTTGTGCGATTCTGTTCTGCACAAAACATGTTACTCCTAGAGAGGCCTTCTGACGAACGCCCCACCTCCCCCTTCTATGAGTACATGTTTTGTGCAGAACAGAATCGCACAAGTTCTCATAAATGAGAACCTTATGTACTGGCGCTCCGATTTTCAGGGCCCGTTTGCACAAAACTTTAGCTGGCCGGTTCGCGCGAAAATGGAAATTTTCATTTGCTCAGAGAAAGCCGGTCAAATCCTAGCCGGCCGGTTATTTCAACCGCCCAGTTAACCGCCTGGTTAGCAGACCGGTCAAAATTGGTTTGCACGAAGAAAATAACCAGCCGTTTAGCCGGCCGACTCTAACCTACCTAGGAAGGTGCATTAGGCAGTGGGTTACCAACAAATACGCATTCAATGCAGTATGTCGGGGTTGGTATAAACGTTATAGGAGAAATTATGACTTTTCTGAGCAACCTCAGCTTATTTTCTCACAGGAGAGGCTAGATAATGGCATTACAAGGCAAAAAACAAAAGTTGCGGAAATCTGTTCCAAATTACCTTGCATCACGATAATAATTGTTTGTGGTGATAACTGGCTAAAATAGCTTGTATTTGTGCTACTCTTTTGCGTACTGCTTCGACAAATTCTATCCCTATGCATACAACACGCAACTGCCCGGTTAACTGGCCGGTTACGTAACTGGGCGGTTAAATTTTTTGAACAAGTCTAAATAACTGGCCGGTTAGCTGACCGGCCGGTTATGCCATAACTGGCCAGCTAAACTTGCGAGTTTTGTGCAAACGGGCCCCGTTCTCATAAGTTCTCATAAAGTAGTGGATGTGGCAGTCATATTCAGTATCGGTTAACTCTTGGTATATGCGTATGGACTAGTTGCGTTGTCGAAATTGGGTTGATCAATAGCGGCCCCGCGGTATTTATCTAGTGAAAGTTTGGATCGGTGTCTGTGGGGTCGTCGACCTTGTTCAGTCATCTGGAAGCGGAAAAGGAGCGAGTGAAAAGAAGAATTGACAACAAATACCGTCGACGACCCCCACGGGCACCGATCTAAACTACTTTCACTAAATACGGGGGGGTGGCTATCGACCAACCAAATCGCGACAACGCAACTCGTCCGTCCGTCCGACTA
>JASAMW010002698.1:0-33180 GCA_030247985.1 Epsilonema sp. ZAB3_2
GATCACCTCTTCTCCTCCAGCTCCAAGACTGCTGCTGCTGCTCGGAGTAGGGAGAGTGAGGGTGGGGGAGGAAGGAAGTGGTTGGAGTTGCCCGGACAGTACAGCGGAAACGAGAAACCGAGGCCGGAGTATCACGTCCGCCTGATCGGCGCCGAGAATGAGGTACGTACGCTTGCGTACAGTGCTCTGTGACGTGCTGCGTTCCGTATGGCGATAGCCGGACACCGAAAGGGGGAGGGGAGGGGGACAGGACCGAACGGGAATCGAACCAGCTGCCCTCGGGCACAGCTGTGGACTTAGGCACATCACCAGGTGTCGGTCCAAGGACAGATGGCTAAACTCGCCGCCTCACATGCTATTGCCATACGTATGTAGTACGTAACAGTACATACTGCGCATGCATTCAACACGCAGCTACAAAGCGTATGCATGCGTGAATAGTGTGGGGGTAATGCTGTAATGGTCATCTTAAAGACCGAAACGGGCCTGACAAATCGCCGAGATCTCCTCACCATTCGATTCGTCGTCTCGCGGGCATCAATTTGCGCCAGATTTTGTCTTTCTAGCTGCTCTGTACGTCGAGATATTTCAAGTTGCAGTTTTGGTATTCCCCTTATTTTACTCTGTGACGAGGATATCTTTTGCGTTGCGCCGTCGTCTTTTTTGTTTCTTTTGTTTTCTCTTCGCTCCGCGAGCGAAGCGCGACCGGAAAAAAGACGACGGCGCAACGCGAAAGATATCCTCGTCACAGATTAAAATAAGGGGAATACCAAAACTGCAACTTGAAATATCTCGACGTACAGAGCAGCTAGAAAGACAATATCTGGCGCAAATTGATGCCCGCGCGACGACAAATCGAATGGTGTGGAGATCTCGGCGATTTGTCAGGCCCGTTTCGATCTTTAACCTACAGTATACGAACGTTGACTGTTCTTTGTGTATATGTACGCAGCATCAAACTCGACATTTTTCTTGCCTAGCTTTGCATAGCTAGGGGTGGTCCTAATTACCCCGCCGTCCCCTACTATTTTTTCGAACGCACAATGCTCTTTCAAACTTCAATGCATGCAGTAACTGTTCGCCAAAGCATGCTCATCTTCTGTATGAATGCGTGTGTGCAGGTGGAGGTTATGAGCTCGATTCGTCGTCCGATAGTGGTTCGGTTTCGGGGCAACGACGGTCGGGAGTATCGGCGCCTGGTGAAGGCGGGCGAAGACCTGCGACAGGATCAGCGCATTCAGCAACTGTTCAGTCTGATGAACAGCGTGCTTCAGGCGGACGCCCAGTGCAAACGACGCCAACTACGCATCGCCACCTACACTGTCAGCCCGCTCACACCCAAGTACGTTCGTACGTATGTACTCATGCTATGTACTAGGTCTAGGCCACGTATGTATACAATACGCATAAATGCAGCTGCACTAGTGCGCCACAGACGTGGTGAGTAAACTCCCGGGGATTTCCCCGTTAAGTATGTACAGTGATGAAGCATAGGGAGGTCGGTGAATTCACCGGGAGTTTGAAACTCACGGCGTGTGAACACGTGAGAAAAATTCGCGCTTGGGAGCAAGTGAGAAGCTCTACACGGAAAACAAAACTCGAAGTTCAAACTCACCGTGAATTCACCGTTATTTTACTCACCACGTGTGTAGTGCACTACCGTGTACTGTCTGTCAGCCCAGCCTTTTCAAACGAAAGTATGGTACAGTAGGGTAGGACGGCAATACCAGATCAGGTGTCGTTTTTGTTTGCTAGGTGCAGCTGCTGGTAAGTCTTCAATGTTAGCTGCATGATCGATTAGCGCGAATCAATCGTGCATCTATTATAACATTGAAGCTTTACAAGCAGCCTGCACGTTGGCTTATTTTTGGACATTTTGCTTAGTGAACGTTTTGTGTGTTGTGTTGTGTAGGGTTGGGTTGATAGAGATGGTGCCGAATGTGATGGGACTAAAGGAGTTCCTGCTGAGGCAGATGACGACGACAGAAGCAGAGTACGCGAAGACGACGGCTGGAAGAGCCCAACTGTACGTAGTATTTGTTCATGCCTAGGGTACCTACATTACACACAGTTATGCCTGTGCAACGCACGTACTGTATAAGTAATATTGCTGCGGGACAATAGTAGACCGGCGGGCGGATCGATAATGCTTTGGTCATCTCTGGTTGAGCGCCCGTATGAAATACGTTAGTAGTGGACAGACAGGGAAGGGAGGGAGGGAGGAGAAAGAATGGTCATCACGCGAGGCGCGCTGCCCGCTGCCCAAACAAAAAGAGACCGAAGGCAATTAGTGTGCAAGAAGGAAGGCACAACCTCATTGCACACAACAGGCAGGAAGGGCGATGACAAGATAACTGGAAAGCCTAGCCCAAGGAGTGACCAGAGAAAATAAACGCCTCTCCTCCGTCTACTATTTTCTCGAGGCAATTATACAGGGTGGTCTTTTTCTCTGATACGATTTTGACTGCCAATTTCAACAGGTTATCTTGCATCGATTTTGCTCAAATTTTGCCCACATATTTCCGAGCGTTTACCATTTTTTACTTGGTAAAAATTTCGAGTTAAAACTCTGCACTGATAGTGAGAAACACAGCAGAGAAGATCATACACAATTTTTCAACATTTTCACCATAATTTTCCATTACTGCTAAATTCTTCCATCATAATTTCAAAAAACATGACAAATAGCCATACTGTTGCATTTTTTCAAATGATAAGCGGCTTTTCAGACCCTTTCCGTCCTTGCACCCCGAGAAAGAATGTCAGGAGCCATCAAATCTGGTGATTGTGGCTCATCAGCTGATGATGCAGCACTGATGAGGAGCAGCAATGTTGAGAAATGCTAGACAATCTCCAAGCAATGCCACCAACCCTATCAATGTTTTCTTGGCTGTTTTAGGCTTAGTTAGGTCCCATCTTGCTGAAACTATTGTATTTTGCTCTTAGGAAAGAGCCGATGGGCTCCAAGAAACCGCTTCCTATCATTTGGCAGCAAAAAGTGCAGTGAAAAAGCTCAAAATTGCAATTTTGAAAAAAAGGGGCTAATTCTCACTACCATTGCAGCAGTTTAACTCGAAATTTTTACCAAGTAAATGGTAAACGCTCGGAAATATGTGGGCAAAATTTGAGCGAAATCGGTGCAGGATAACCTGTTGAAATTCGCAGTCAAAATCGTATCGGAGAAAAAGACCACCCTGTAGAATCATGGACTTGGCGAGGGGGTACATTGCGTACGAATGTAGTAGTTACATGTATTAGGTGGGACGTGAATACGAATCTTGTGATTGATTGTAGGCTGAAATGCTTTGCCCGGATCGGCATCCTGTGCGAGATGCATCCGCAGAAGCGGCGGGATCTAACGGACAGCTACGTGTCGTCCTTCGCGCGCTGCGAAGCCGCCGAGGCCGGCGCGTGTCTGCGCGCGGCGGAGTCGCGTTTCCGCCCCGATCTCCTGCGTCGGGCGCTGTGGCAGCTGGCTGGCGGCGCGGCGGAGCCGCTGCTGGCGCTGCGGGATCAATTCCTGCGCAGCTACGCCGTCATGAGTCTGGCCCACTACTATCTGGGCGTCGGCGACCGGCATCTCTCCAACTGCCTCGTGGATCTGAGCTGCGGCGGCGCCGTGGGCATCGATTTCGGTCACGCGTTCGGCAGCGGACTGCAGCTGTTGCCGGTGCCGGAACTGGCGCCCGTTAGACTCAGCAGACAGATGCAGGTACGTAGGGTACTATGGGGTAAACACGGACACCTAAGCTTTTCCGAACTTGCCGCTTCAGCAAATGATGAACATGGTAGTTCATCTGAAAGAGCAGAGTTCAAGGAATTGATTGGTAGAATAGTACTTGTCTCAATCGGTCATATGGTTGCTGAGATATACTAGGTGTCCGGGGTTTCTCCCGTGTCCAGGTTTACCCCACAGTAGTGAGTACCCTACCTATGAAGAAGGGTAGGGTGGGGTACACTATTGGCCTCGGACGCTATTGCCATACGTCCGCAGTACGTAACAATACATTATTAGTCTTTCCTGCTTTCATTACAGGAGACTGCGGCGCCGGTGGGTCTGGGAGGGCGAGTGCAGCGGACGATGACGCAGGCGGCGCGCGCCCTGCGGAAGGAGGCTCGACTCTTGCTCAACACCATGACTGTGTTCGTGCGAGAGCCTTCGCTGGACTGGCAGCAGCACGCCAGAAGACAGCTGCGGGGTGAGGAGGAGGGGGAGGGCAGAGAGGAAGCGGAGGAAGACATCTCCTGGTATCCGACTCAGAAACTGGAGATCGCCCGACGAAAACTGGCCGGAGAGAACCCCGTCACTATCATGTGGTAAGAACAAGAAGGAGGGCAGATGCTGTAAGTAGAACGAACACGAGAGAAAGGGGCAGGAACGTAGGGAAATGTAGCTGTGGGATAAACCGGGTCAGTGAAGAAGTCCGGAGGGTTTATGTACGTTTTTCCACTGTCTGGCGCGCGGTCAAATCAACACAGCTAGCGAAGGCCTGCTTCACATTCAATTATAAGTGCGCGACCTTTGACCAGGCAACGGACGGTACATACATATCTAATAGGATCTCAAGTCAAGAACCCCATTTACGGGATCCTGTTTACCCAACGGTGTCCTGGTGCCTGCAAAGCAAAGGTATTGTATATTATACCGTATTTACCGGTGCATAACCCCATGGGGCTATGCAAAAATTGAGAGGTCCTCTAGGGGGCTATGCATAGGGGGGCTATGCATTGGGGGGGCTATGCATGGGACATTTTTTATGTTTTTGAGAGGTGCGCAGAGGCATATTTTTTAGGTCAAAAGCACGTGTTTTAGGGCATAATTGAGGTCAAAACAGGGTTATTCTAGTACATTACACCCCCAAGCAGGCTTATAGGCATCTTAGCTTGGTGTGGGAGTGGCTATGGGTAGCTTATGACCAGCTTACATTGGTAGGTTCAGGTACTGTACAGTACATATGGGGCTATGCATAGGGGGGGGGGGCTATGCATTGGGCACTTTTTATGTTTTGCCAATATGGGGCTATGCATTGGGGGGGGGGGGGGGCTATGCACCGGTAAATACGGTATTGTAGGAGTAGCGCTACTTTTGCTTACTTTGTAGTGACGAATTGCGACAGTCTGGAAAAGACGACACTTTCCCGATGCAGCACGTTTTCGCGTGTCTTCACGGCGTGAAGAAGGCGGAAATGCGTCAGGCGCAAACAACGCAGCAGCCTCGCGGATATCCCATCAAGAATCTGTCTCCAGCTCGACAAGCCCAGTGCCTCATCGGTGAGTGCCTTAGTTGGCCTACCCTACTACAGCATAGCGCAGCTCTATGTAGCTGTCTGTTGTACATGCGAGCGTTTGAGTTGGTTGTTTGCTTTAGATTTCGCTACTGATCGCGGCACTTATGCGCGGTTGTGGCACGGTTGGGATCCCTGGCTATAGAACCGGCTGCTGTTGGGTTGATTTTTGCAGAAAAGAATGCCACCAAATTGGAAACGGAAGAGAGGATTGGAGTCTACGCAACTATATTACATACAGGGTCCGTCCGTAGCAATGTACGGCCTCTGTGTTGTTATGCAACGATTTTCAGTCTGAAGCCACTGTGTTCGCACTTTATGAGCCTTCGTAGATCTTGAAATCTTACCAGAGTAAATTTTATTTGTGGAAATGGTTTTTGCTTTTTTTTGTTTCTGGAAGTGCGTGCCATCGCATCTTTTGACATTACCTGCTTGTTCCTTCATCTTTCCTTCATAATTATGTGGTCGCCTGTTGCATACATTAGTGCATTGCAGAGCGTGTATGTTGACGGTAATGAATTTGGGCAACAGCCTATCATCTCCAGTGGTTTCTTCTCCAACCGGAGTTGCCAGTGCACGCATTAGTGGACAGCAGCAGCAGTTTCCTCCTACCCCTCCGCAGCAGGTGATGGTCCAGTCACAGCCGATGTCCACTGGAGGCACCTCTTCTACCAGTACCGCTACTACTGGTGGGCTCACTGGAAGCGCAGGTGTATCAGGAGGGAGCAGTGGTGGTGGTTTTCAGCAGTTGCTGCCTGCGTCCGCAAAGTGCTGTTTGCTGGAGAACGGCCAGCGGTGCAACCGACCAGCTTCCTCCCACTGCTTCTCGAAGAGAATCGAGAAAATCGCGGCTCAGAAACGACTCATCCTGCAACCGGACAGAACTGTAAGTACCGTATGGGCTATACAAAAATCGAGAGGTCCAATGGGGGTTTACACTGGGGATATACAACGGAGGGGATAAATATGGGACAAATTTTATGTTTGTGAGGGGTGGTAGAGGCATGTTTTTGAGGTCAAAAGTATGTTTGTGGGCATAATTGCGCTTAGAACAGGGTTATTCTACGTAGTACAAGACATGCTCAGCTAAGCTTAGGTATGACCAGCTTACATAGGTAGGTACCTTCCAGTAATGGGGGTTATACACCAGGGGGAGATATACACATAGGACAAAATATGTTTTGCCAATGGGGGATATACACTGGGGATATACAATGGGAGATATACACCCAAAACTACGGTATGTAGGGCAAGTGATTTAGTGAGCAATACAATTTTCTTCTGTCAGGCGGCGACTAAATGCTAGATGAGAGCTGCTGATTATTTCTCAGGTGAAACACTCCAACATCTGTACGCTGCATAAGAAGTTGCTGACTCCGGTTCAAGCGACGAAAACGAACAGGAAGTCGAAGCAGCAGAAGGCGACAGATTCCGGCGACGAAATGGACGCTCTCCCCGGCTCCTCCAATAATGACTTTGGAAAACCCGCCACTACTCAGGTACATGCATACATACATATACATACGTAATGCGTCGCTGTGCTGTTCTTTACTTGAGTTGAGATAGTGTTACGTATCCTGAGGGTTAGATTAGATGTGTGACGTGCCGCGTTTCGTATAGCGATAGCCGGGCCCCGAAAAAGAAGGACATACTAGAAATAGGACCGAATGGGAATCGAACCCACTACCCTCGATCGCAACTGTGGACTTTAGGCACACGACACATACCCAACCGCATAGAGTCGAATTTCATCTTTAGGCTTAGGCTTAGGCTCTAGCCCTGGTTGGTTTGGGGGGAATGCCATCCACGTGTGGACGGCGCAGCTGCTGCTTAAAGCAGAGGAAGAGCAACTGCAAGAGGAATAGCGTAGGAGGCTGCCAGAGTGAACAGTGAACCTACAATACATACCCAACCACATAGAGTCGAATTTCATATTTAGGCTTAGCAATGGACATAGGCTTAGGCTTAGCTATGGACATAGGCTAAGGCTTAGCTATGGACGTAGGCTAAGGCTTAGCTATGGACATAGGCTAAGGCTTAGCTATGGACATAGGCTTAGGCTTAGCTATGGACATAGGCTTAGGCTTAGCTATGGACATAGGCTTAGGCTTAGGCTTAGCTATGGACATAGGCTTAGGCTTAGCTATGGACATAGGCTTAGGCTTAGCTATGGACATAGGCTTAGGCTTAGCTATGGACATAGGCTTAGGCTTAGCCCTACGTATGCACAAAAGGTAGTAACTTCAAAGTACATACTGTAGAGCTGCTGCTTGAATGAAAGGCACACCACCAGGTGCCGGTACAAGGACGGATGACTAAACTCGCCTTACATAGCTAAGAACTAGTTTACGTACACTACTGGCCTCGGACGCTAATTTTGCCATACGTACGCAGTACCTATAGTACAAATTATAATTCTAGGACCCATGTATTATTTATCTCGAGAACTACGCGACGTAGAGCAAAGCGGTCAAAACTTCCACGGATAACTTTAGCTCGCCTCTCCAATAAAAAAAACCGTTTGTCTCCAGCTGCTCTGTGTGTCGAGATCTCGCCAAATTCCTTCAGCACTGAAATCGTGTCACCTTTTGGCAGACGCTAAACCACGCAAACCACGACACCCTACGACCCTGTACGCCCGATGCGCATTTTCATCGTCTTCATCACGTATACTTATTTCTGCCATTTTGATTTTTCGGGAGTTTGCGAGGTTTAGAATTGCCCAATGGTCCACGCCCGATTTTGCGATTTTAGTACTGAAGAAATTTGGCGAGATCTCGACACACAGAGCAGCTGGAGACAAACGGTTTTTTTTATTGGAGAGGCGAGCTAAAGTTATCCGTGGAAGTTTGACCGCTTTGCTCTAGGTCGCGTAGTTCTCGAGATAAATAATACATGGGTCCTAGAATTATAATTTGTACTTTACTTAACAGGTGATAGGATAGGTTGCGAAATCGTTGTGTCAATGTCCATGGAAAGCTACGAAAAGCCAATCTTTCGTGACTTCAGAAATTTCTGCTTTTTATTACTGTCTGTTTATTCACGTATACATAGTTTGCGTTGTGTGTTTAGGTGCGCTTGGATGTGCTCTCGACAGCCACGCTGCGTCGTTACAAGAAGTGGTTCAAGATTCAAACGCAGAGCGGCCTGAACAAGCAACAACTGGCCGACATACTCTGGAGCCACATGAGAAGTATACCAGTGAACGAGAAAGAAATCCTCACCTACTTCTTGTTCACCGTCAAAACCAACAGGAACCGACTAGACCTGCAACCGCAAGCCATCAAGTCGGATTGATTACCGTGCGATACTGATATGTACAGGGTGTTTCATGATATATTCGCCGGATGTTTGTGCTTATATCTCCCCACTGGGGTGTCACATTCGAATGCGGTTTTTTGCGTTGAATAGCCAAGGCTTCAACGTTGATGCAGTCAAAATTTCAGCTTTCTAGGCCAACAGGAAGCGGCTCAAACAGCTCAATTTGCAAAGCGCCAATTTTCACACATTTTTGCAGGCGGCCAGGTACAGATCGGCTCCGGTTTTTCTCTCCCCAGTTTACCTATCCCAGTTCTCTCCTTAGTTTTTCTTCCGCAGTATTCCCCTCCCCAGTTTTTATCTGGAGCACAAGTTTCGGTAGTTTTTCCACCTCCTCGCCACTTCTCTTGCAGATTCGAACTTAGCAAACAGTGTTACAGCCAAAATTCGGTCATCCAAGCTTTTCCTTGGGGCGCTGAAGCCATGGTGATCAAACTGAAGTCTATCTTCGACAAGACTGCTCAAAAATGCATAAAAGTTAGCGTGGAATGGTGAACAGACTTGAAAGAGCGAGAAAAAAGCGAAAATGCAAATCCGTTGCCCCGACTCAGTGCCCTGCCTCCGTTTTGCGCCAAAAAAGGCGCCGCAACTTTGACCGCTTACAGCGCCATGACAATGCAACCTAGGAAGCTAAAATTTTGCTGCTTCAACGTTGAAGCCTTGGCTATTCAACGCAAAAAACCGCATTCGAATGTGACACTCCGGTGGGGAGATATAAGCACAAACATCCGGCGAGTAAATTATGAAACACCCTGTATTTCTGCGTTTGTGTATGTAATGTACTGTTGGTAAAAAATTGTGGAACGCAACAGCATTCCGCACAACCTCTTCAGCATTTTTTATTCACACAGTGAGTTTCAAGCAGTCATGCACGTACATTTTGAAGGAGCGAGTGTACACAGAAGAAAAAGAAAAAACCTGAGCTAGCGAAGTGTGAGTATGTATGCGAGTAAGTATGTATGTAGAGCGGAGAGAGAAGCGATTCATTTGCGCCTGCTGGATTTGGAGCGATCACTGCGGCTTCCTTCGCTTCCCTCCTCCCCCTCCTCCTCTCCCTTTCCGCTTCCAGACTGTCCATCTCCTTTATCCTTCGCGGTGGCGTCAGCAGTCTTGTCCGTGCGCTTGGAGGAAGATTTGGACTTTCCGCTCGCTTCCTTCTTCTCATCGTCGCCCTCCTCCTTCGCCATCCCTCCCTCCGCAGTTTCCGTGCCTCCCGACTCCATGGTTACGGCAGCTCGGGGTTGGGATTCATCCGCCGGTGTCGCCTCCGCTGCCCCGCCTTCACCCTCGGCGACGCCGACTTGAGTGGTGTCCGTTCTCACGCTGCTCTTGGAAGCGGCGACGCCGGTGCCCGGAGCTGCCGCTGCTCCCTCTTCCTTGTCGTCAGCTTCTGCTGCAGTAGCAGCTTTCTTCTTCTTGCGCACCAGGTACACGATGACCACAGCTGCAATCAGGCCGATCAGAATCAGGGCGCCGCTCACTCCCAGTGCAATGTAGAGCGTCGCGTTCCCGCCCTCAGCCTTCGCCGGCGTTGTGCTTGGATCAGGGGTCGTTGTGGTGTCGTTGCCAGTTGGGTCAGGACCGGTCACTAAAAAGTCATTTCTATATTGTAGTTTTACTCTGTATGAAGCAAACGTACCTACTCGATGTTCATCTCATTGGATACGAAATGTTTTGGGGTGATGTGAGGAGGTAGCATACTGTCATGTATACTGTCATGCACGTACACATTTATTGAATGGCGTACCTACCAGTGAATTGGATGGTGAACTTGGAATCGTACGGAGCGCAGGCGGTGTATTCAGTGATGCAGTCAGTACCATCGTCCTTGACAACCTTTGGAGCACCAGACGTAGGGAAGAGGTGGAAGTTTTTGCTTGCCGTTTCACAGTCCTTGTCTTCCGGCTTCGGGGTTTGAGCTAACAATTCAATTCGCCGCCTACATTGATTGCATGTACGCAACGCACATAGCGTATGTACGTACATGTACAGTACGGCATGCTATAGGTGTTATGCACATAGGCAATGAATTGGATGGACCCAATGATCACATACTTCCAGCGATGACGTAGTAGACCCAGCGGACGAGCAGGCCTTGAGTGGGATGCTGTTGATCACACTGCAGTCGGCCCAGCTCCAGTCCCTTCATCTCAGCTGCCAGATCCACCGAGACGGATACAGGAGGACCATCTGTACACTCCACAGCCAGCTCCTTGCTCTCCGGAGTCCCACCGGCGCTCTTCATGTAGAACAGTGTGCACTTTGGCAGCTCAGTTGTCGGTGCACTGCAACTCCCTCCCACAAAGGCCTCCATCTTCAGCTGTGGCGCATCTCTGCTGGAGATCACCTGACCCCAATTGAGAAAACTGCTTCCATCCTTCCACTGGTCTGGCATTCCATAGTCGAAGGTGCCTTCAAATGTGCATGCAACAAAACAGTACATGCAACAAAAAATAAAAAAATAAACTAACTCTTTGTTCATTGCCTACCAATGGTGCAACTGGCTGTTGAAGCATTCGTGGTCTGCACCAGAGCCTTCAGTGGGCTACTTGCATCCACACCACACTGCTTGGTAGCTGGAGGGGGACAGAGAGCGGTGTCAGCAGACATGTCCACAAGGTACGCATCAGCCCCATGCGAGTAGCAGTCACCCAATACTGACGTCGCAGTGCAAGAGGGGGATTCAGAGCAAGACTTGTCGGCGCCAGCACCACAGTAGGCGAGATTCAGCTTCACTTCTGTCCCATATTCCGCATCCAGTCCCGTTCCCTTGCATGTCAGTTGTCCGGTGCCTATTGGGGATGCAGCGTCTGTGATGGGGAATGACTTGGAGGCTGACTCGTAGCCTTGGGGACAACTCAGATTCAGATGTCCTCCGATCACAGGCCACGGAATCTCCTGCTGGAACTGATCTAGTGATGTCAACTTGGCTGCCAGGGGCTGGGATCGGTAGACTTCCACAGTTTGATCCGGTGTCCAGGTTTTGATCTCCATGACGCAGCGAGCAATCGTGGGGTTGCTTGGGTCCTTGTCAGTTTTCTCCGTGAAGTCGTATCCAGGTGGTTTGGCGGTGGTCGGAAAGTCGCAACTTGGTGTTCCAGTGGCGTCAAGTTTCACTGTCACTGCATCCACCGCCAAGCCTATCAAAGCGAGAAAATGCGCTGTGTTACGAGTACTTTGTCATGTACGTACATAGGTATTGCACTTGCAAACATACTTTACGTATGAGGGCATTTGTGGATCAGGATGAGGACACATCCAACTATGGAGATTTCTCTCTACTTACTTCCTTGAACAAGATAGTAGTGCCAGTGAGCCAACTTCTTGGGAGGACCTGCATCGAGTTGGAGGGTACAGTGGACCTTAGCCAAGAAGCTTGCGTTGGTCGCAGCAGGGACTTGATCTTCCTGGATAAGCCAGCCGGAGGTACAGTCTCCAGACAGAGACACTGGAGGGGAGACCTTGTTCTCCTTGCCCTTGATGAGTTGCGCCGTTTTGAGCTCGCAGACGACGTTGTGCTTCTGGCACTCGCTTTCGTCCGCTGGTTGGAGATGAAAGGAGTCGTGAATCGAGATAACCTCGCGCAGCGCAATTCGCCCTTTCCAGAAGTCTTGCAGCTTGTTGGCGGCAATTGGTACTAAAATAAAAAAATCTTTGCTTTTTGCATTGCAACTGAGAAGACTATTAAGTACGTAGGTTCAAGTGCAACGGGAAAAAGAGGGCTTTTGTACAGGCTGCACATGTCATGAATCCCTGAATCTCCACTTGCGGTACATTGGCTTTTGTCCAGACAGCGCATTCTGTTACTCCCTTGTCGTCACCAGGGCAGAGAACCCACTCTTTCATGTTGCCCAGTTCACTTGTTCCAACCGCTTCGCATTGCCCAGTGAGTCCACCATATTTGAGACACGCAGATGGGTCAGTGGAGAGTGCGCAGAAGGCTTTTTCCTGTAATACGTCGAAAGCGCTATTTTGAAATAGTACATTTCTCAGAGAATCTATTCTTCACAGCCTAGAGATGAGGCTCACCGGAAACTGCAGGTCTATCTTGGTACCACCGGTGCAGTCGCATTGTACAGCTCTTTCTCCATCATGAAGCACGCGCCGCAGTCCTGTCCATTTGGCACAGTGTACGTCGATCGAGCCACCCTTTCGGTATGCGAGAGACGTGTCGTTGAACTCATCCATGGCAGCCAAGAAACCGTACTCATATGAGTGACATGTCGCTGCATCCGCTGTGCCGATGAAGGAACTGATGGCAACCACACCCAGAGCCAGCCACTCCATCCCTTTGCCGCCTCCTCTCCTTCTCCTCCGCTGTCCAAGCCCCGCCTTCGTGTCGCCACCAAGTCCAGTTGGGTCCGACCCCGTGGGATGAGTTCCTCGAGCCGTTGTCCCCATCTCCCTTCCACTCCACTCCACGCGCATGTTGATGTCAGTGAAAGAGACGCTCCTCAGAAAAAGAAAGAAGCCGACCGAACAGGAGCGCAGCAAAAACAAAATATGGCAGACAAATCCCACTGTCGCGGAAATCGACAAGGCAACCGGAAGTCAAAGATATCCATTTCCTGTCCACAGTACACTTACAGCAAGTCTACATACGTAGCCCTGCAGGCAGTACAAACAAGACCAGCCAATTCGGACATCATTCATCATTGTCTCTTCTCACTGTAGAGTCCTAGTGTCTCTGTCATGCCTTCTACTTTTCTCCGACAGTTGTTTTGCTTGAACGTACAATACATGTGGAACACGTGGACAACTTGTACGTACAATACAATACAATACAATACGTACGCAATGCACGCACAAGAATTATTATTTCACGCTCCATCACCGTCCTTCACCAACCATAAACGACGATCGCATTTTTTGTTAGCATGTATGTTGGTATTGTATGAGTGTACTACTGTAAAGGTCGGTGTATAGCCCGATACCGTGTATTGCCCGATCCCGTATATAGCCCGCCCAATTTGGCTTATATTGCACTTTTGGCTCGTATATTGCAAGATATCGGGCAATGCAAAGAACTGCGTTTACAAGGCCTTATTTACCCCATTGTGAGCCAGAAAACCACGAAATGTGTGGTCCGTGAAGCTGAAAATAGGTTGACAATGGAATGCAACATTAGGAGTTTGATCATTGCTGTTGGAATCTGGGATCGGTCTGGCATGTGAGCACAGCAAGTGAAAATACCGATTACTGCTTCGCAAGGAAGCTTTGAGAACGATCAGTATTCAAAAGCGGGTCTACCATTCAATCCATGATAACGTTTAGGGTTAAAATTGGAGCAAAAATGAGCAGACGGTAAAAAGTACCTTGTATAGCCCGAGCTTTTGTATTGCCCGATCCCGTGTATAGCCCGCCCAAATTGGCTGATCTTGTTTGTATTGCCCTGCAGGGCTATACACCGACCTTTACAGTAGCTTGTTAGTTCAGTGGTGTGAGTTTTTCCTGGTTCCTCTTCTCTTCTTCTTCATACATGGCCATCAGCTGTTCCACCATTTCCCGTCTCTGTCTGTCCTCTTCAGCGTCTTTCTCATCCCGTCGCTTCCGTTCTTCCTCCAGCTTCTTCTTTGTTTCAGCCCTAATCCTGTCAGCCTCTCTCTTCTCCCTCCACAGTTTCACTGCTATTGCCACTGTCACAACCCACTCTATCACTATCATCCCCATGGGAAAGAGACTGATCAGAAACCACTTTCTCGCCTCATCCTCATCACTCTGAGTTTGACCACTGACCACATGAGTTGATCTGGTTTTGTTTGCATTACCTAAACTAATAGAAAGAAAACTGGCAAAGTTCATTCGCATGTCTCTTTGTGTACATATCCACAACCTTGATGGTGTACCAACCAGTAAATTTGATCGTGAACTTGGAACTATAAGGAGCGCAGGCGGTGTACTCAGCGATGCAGTCAGTACCATCATCCTTGACAACCGTTGGAGAACCAGATGTAGGGAAGAGACTGAAGTTTTTCGTTTCCGTTTCACAGTCCTCGTCTGACGATTTCTGTGTAAGTGCTAAAATTCAGCTCGCCGTCTACAGAGATTGTACGTATGTACGTAAATGTACCGTACGTGTGCTTGGTGTTACATAGTACATTGGCAATGAACCAATAATGGTCACATACTTCCAGCGATGACGTAGTAGACCCAGCGGACGAGCAGGCCTTGAGTGGGATGCTGTTGATCACACTGCAGTCGGCCCAGCTCCAGTCCCTTCATCTCAGCTGCCAGATCCACCGACAAGGATACAGGAGGGCCGTCTGTACACTCCACAACCAGCTCCTTGCTCTCCAGAGTCCCACCCTCGCTCTTCCTGTAGAACAGTGTGCACTTTGGCAGCTCAGGTGTCGGTGCACTGCAACTCCCTCCCACAAAGGCCTCCATCTTCAGCTCTGGCGCATCTCTGCTGGAGATCACCTGACCCCAATTGAGAGAACTGCTTCCATCCTTCCACTGGTCTGGCATTCCATAGTCGAAGGTGCCTTCAAATCAAATATGCAACAGTACTTCAGTAGGGGGCCACCCAACGAGATCTCCAGAACCATAGCCTGAAACAAGGCAAGTAATATACCAAAAGATAGGTCTTTTGAAACTGGTAAAGGGTGCCAAGTATGACCAAATTGCTAAACTTATTTAGAGAGTTATTAGCAATTTTCGGTGGTGGGGGAAAGTGGGCCAGGTGGGGGAAAGTGGGCCACCCAAGAATTTTTCGAATTTTGATCCTGCCTGACCAGTTTTCGAGTTGCGGCTGGTTGCATCTGAAAGAGCAGTGACAGGGGAAGGTTTTCCAATGCAACTGCTTATTGGTTGCCCAAAAAACTGGGAAAAAATAAGTCACAGATGAAAAGAGAAAAGATCGCTACTATTGCCACAGTACGTGCTTTGTATGGTGGGGGAAAGTGGGCCACCTGAGCACTTGTATATATTTTTCCCCGTCTGGTCACTTTTCTCACTGTACCTGGAAGCAGAGGAAAAAACAACCAAGAGAGGGTTTCTAAAATGCAGCTACTTGAATAATTAGGCAAAAATACTACAGATGATAGAGCTAGAGAGCCACGCCTTTCCATGCACTAGTTCTTAGTATGGTCAGAAATATAAAAATTCAGCTAGAAAATAGAAAATATAAAGAAATCGGCAAAAATAAGGCCACAAGAACTTTATACTACTTTGCCAAGCTTCATTATGGAGAGGTGGCCCACTTTCCCCATCCTTCATCACAGGGGAAGGGTGGCCCACTTTACCCCACTAAGTACTGAAATTGTTTTTTGCTATATCTCCCGTACCAGTGCGGCGAATTGGTTGAAATTTGGAATGGAGGTACCTAGAGTACCATGCCCCCTTGCCTCCCACATATCGGTTGTTCCATTAAAACCTACAGGGTGTATTTACGCACTGCCCAAAGTTGACAATTTTCGACCTCTCGCAGAAAAACGTCAACCAGTGAAGTTGATGTTTCAGCAAATAGTGAAGTTAGTATCTCAAAAGAAAGAGGAGAGTTCAAGGATCAGAATGGTACCATGGTTGTTGGGGTTTCTCCTGCTCATCATGGAGATATAGCAAGTTGAAGTTGGGTGGCCCATATTACCCCGTGGCCCACTTTCCCCCATGTTACCCTACATTAAACTAAGAAATCAATTAGTATTTTCTTTGCTCATTACGAATGGTGCAACTGGCTGTTGAAGCATTCGTTGTCTGCACCAGAGCCTTCAGTGGGCTACTGGCATCCACACCACACTGTTTGGTAGCTGGAGGGGGACAGAGAGCGGTGTCAGCAGACATGTCCACAAGGTACGCAGTACTCCCATACGAGTAGCAGTCACCCAACACTGGCTTGGCTGTGCAAGAGGGGGATTCAGAGCAAGACTTGTCGGCGCCAGCGCCACAGTAGGCGAGATTCAGCTTCACTTCTTTCCCATATTCCGCATCCAGTCCCGTTCCCTTGCACGTCAGTTCTCCGGTACCTATTGGGGTTGAAACATCTGTGATGGCGAAGGTCTTGGAGTCTGACTCGTAGCCTTTGGGACAACTCAGATTCAGATGTCCTCCGATGACGGGCCACGGAATCTCTTGCTGGAACTGATCTAGTGATGTCAACTTGGCTGCCAGAGGCTGGGATCGGTAGACTTCCACAGTTTGATCCGGTGTCCAGGTGGTGATCTCCATGACACAGCGAGCAATCGTGGGGTCGACTGGATCCTTGTCAGTTTTCTCTGCGATGCTGTATCCAGGTGGTTTGGCGGTGGTCGGAAAGTCGCAACTTGGTGTTCCAGTGGCGTCAAGTTTCACTGTCACTGCATCCACCGCCAAGCCTATCAAAGCGAAAAAAATGCTCTGTGGAACGAGTATTTTACGTATACCTAGGTACTAAATTTTAGGTAGGTGTTGATTGTTGAACTTGCAAACATACTTTACGTATGAGGGCATTTGTGGATCATGATGAGGACACATCCAACTATGGAGATTTCTCTCTACTTACTTCCTTGAACAAGATAGTAGTGCCAGTGAGCCAACTTCTTGGGAGGACCTGCATCGAGTTGGAGGGTACAGTGGACCTTAGCCAAGAAGCTTGCGTTGGTCGCAGCAGGGACTTGATCTTCCTGGATAAGCCAGCCGGAGGTACAGTCTCCAGACAGAGACACTGGAGGGGAGACCTTGTTCTCCTTGCCCTTGATGAGTTGCGCCGTTTTGAGCTCGCAGACGACGTTGTGCTTCTGGCACTCGCTTTCATCCGCTGGTTGGAGATGAAAGGAGTCGTGAACCGAGATGACTTCGCGCAACGCAATTAGCACTTTCCAGAAGTCCTGCAGCTTGTTGGCGGGAATTGGTACTGGAATAAAAAAATTTCGTTTTCATTACAAGCAACTGAGATAAAACTATTCAACGTGGGTCTAAAGTGCAAAGGGAACAAAGAGGGCTCTTGTACAGGATGCACATGTCATGAATCCCTGAATCTCCACTTGCGGTACATTGGCTTTTGTCCAGACAGCGCATTCTGTCACTCCTACTGGGGAACCTAGGAGGCAAGGAAACTCCTACGTTTTTAAGAGGGTAATGGGCAAGCCATATGACTGCCTCTCGGACCCTTTTCATTAATTTGTCTGACTAGTTGGGCTATCTTTTTGTCTTGCCACCGTCTCCTTTCAATTGCGTGCCTTGTGTACTGGAAGCAAAAAGGTTCTGAAATTGACCTACAGTATGCCAAGCTTGCATGGCCAAAACTTCCCCCACACAACATGTAAACATTTGAACAGCAAATAAAATAAAATCATACAAAGGGAAGTGACTATTCTGTAAGGTGAAGAAAGACACTACATTATAGCTAGCTACAGTACTTTTCATGGAATCCTTCGCCATGAGAGTTTATTTTAAGTTGTCCAACAATTTTGAAGTAAAAAAACTTCTCCTGGAGGTGCAAGTGAATATCTTGAGTGGAAAATTGGTCAACATAGGTATGCAGTACATAATACATATACGTCCTTTGTAAGCAAGCGCTTACCATCAGTAGTAGAGCACAAAACCTTGTGAGTAGTGTTGGAAAAAGAAAAAACTTCTGATGTAACAAAATTGTGTGGGGACCGACCAGCCAGCCATACCTTTGAGCGACGCCAGTTTGCATGCGCTATAGCATGTTATGCATGCGTTGCGTACATAACATATTATAGGGTTCTTTTAGCCGGTTCAGCATGCTCAGAGTCCCCACAGAAGGATCCGCCACTCTTTTGTTTGCTAAGGAGATTAACGCGCAGCAGACCCATTGTTCAAGGGGCGCGATCTTGTTGCACCCCTGTCCACTATCCTTGGTGATGACCCTTCGGCTGAAGTGGCTGTAAATCAAATTACACCAAATAGGCTGGTAAAAAACCTCGTGTTAGCACGTTTGAGCAAAATGATCTCTCAGTTGTGAGTTTTGAGAGTTCTTCCAGAAGAAGTATGAAATAGCAGCTTATTCTGTGGAGAAAACTTTTTTCGGGCATCTTCTCAAAGAGCCTTGAATCTCTCAAAAGTTCCCCCCATTCAGCCTAATCGGATGATAGCAGTTGAGCAAATTAGTGTAGCGTCTGTTCACTCCTTCATGTTGCCCAGTTCACTTGTTCCAACCGCTTCGCATTGCCCAGTGAGTCCACCATATTTGAGACACGCAGATGGGTCAGTGGAGAGTGCGCAGAAGGCTTTTACCTGCAAAATACGTCGCATGCGCTATCTGAAGTAGGTACGTTGTTCATAACTTTCTTAGAAAATCAATCTTTCATAGCTTAGAGAGATGAGGCTCACCGGAAACTGCAGGTCTATTGATCCCGTGGAGCAGGTGCATTGTACAGCTCTTTCTCCATCATGAAGCACGCGCCGCAGTCCTGTCCATTTGAGACATTGAACGTCGATCGAACCACCCTTTCGGTAGGCCAGAGACGTGTCGTTGAACTCATCCATGGCAACCACAAAGCTGTACTCGCTGCCTGGACAAGATGTTGTATCCACTGTGGCGATGAAGGCACTGATGACAACCACACCCAGAGCCAGCCACTCCATTTTGCCGCCTCCTCTCCCTCTCGTCTGTCGTCCAAGCTGCGCCCTCGCGTCGCCACCAAGTCCAGTTGGGTCCGACCCCACGGGATGAGTTCCTCGAGAAGTTGTCGCCCTCTCTAGTCCGCTCCGCTCCAAGCACATGCTGATGTCAGGGAAGAGACGCTCCTCAGAGAAAAAGAGAGAAGCCGACCGAACGGGAGCGCAGCAAAAGACAAAAAACGGCAGACAAATCCCACTGTCGCGGAAGTCGACAAGGCAACCGGAAGTCAAAGATCAATTTCCTGTCCACACAGTACGCTACAGCAAGTCTACGTACGTAGCCCTGCAGGGCAATACAAACAAGGCCAGCCAATTCGGACATCATTCATCATTGTCTCTTCTCACTGTAGAGTCCTAGTGTCTATGTCATGCCTTCTACTTTTCTCCGACAGTTCTTTTGCTTGAAGGAACGACAATACGTACGCAATGCACGCAGGATTGTCCCTTTTATTTCACGCTGCCTAACCACGATCGCATTTTTGTTAGTATGTATGTAGGTATGTTGTATGAGGGTACTACGTAGCTTGTTAGTTCAGTGGTGTGAGTTTTTCCTGGTTCCTCTTCTCTTCTTCTTCATACGTGGCCATCAGGTTTTCCACCATTTCCCGTCTCTGCCTGTCCTCTTCTGCGTCTATCTCATCCCGTCGCTTCCGTTCTTCCTCCGCCTTCTTCTTTGTTTCAGCCCTCATCCGGTCAGCCTCTCTTTTCTCCCTCCACAGCTTCACTACTATTGCCACTGTCACAATCCACTCTATCACTATCATCCCCATGGGAAAGAGACTGATCAGAAACCACTTTCTCGCCACATCCTCATCACTCTCGCCACTGTTCACGTGATTAGATCCGATTTTGCTTGCGTGGCCTAAATTTGTACAAAAACTGGCAACTTTTATTCGCCAGGTCTCTAGTGTACATGCAATATCCTTGATGGTGTACACCAACCAGTCGATTTGATTGTGAACTCGGTCCGCGTCGTGGTTAGATCAGGACCAGGAGTCGTTGTGGTGTCAATGCCAGTTGAGCTTGAGCCAGGACCGATCACTAAAAGTCATTTTCCAATTATTTCTACTGTCCGTATGAAGCAATTGTGATATAGGCCTACAAACTCAATGTTATAGGGTATGAAATGTTTTGGGATGATGTTTAGACGTGTACAGACGTATGCAGGCAGTTTCATTGAATGGCGTACCACCGGTGAATTGGATGGAGAACTTGGACTCGTAAGGAGCGCAGGCGGTGTACTCTGCGATGCAGTCAGTATCCCTGAGAAGCGTTGGAGCACCAAAGGTAGGGAAGAGGTGGAAGTTTTTGCTTGCCGATTCACAGTCCTTGTCTGTCGGCTTTGGAGTTTGAGCTAAAATACAGCTCGCCATTGAGATTATGTATGTATGTATACATACGTAAGTAATGTATGTATACATACGTAAGTAGTACATGCACATATGCTACAATACTATACAGGCAATGAATCGACAATGGACACATCACATACTTCCAGCGATGACGTAGTAGACCCAGCGGACGAGCAGGCCTTCAGTGGGATGCTCTTGCTCACACTGCAGTCGACCCAGCTCCAGTCCCTTCATGTCTGCTGCCAGATCCACCGAGACGGATACAGGAGGGCCGTCTGTGGACTTCACAACCAGCTTCTTGCTCTCCAAAGGCCCACCGGCGCTCTTCCTGTAGAACAGTGTGCACTTTGGCAGCTCAGGTGCAGATGCACTGCAACTCCCTCCCACAAAGGCCTCCATCTTCAGCTGTGGCGCATCTCTGCTGGAGATCACCTGACCCCAATTGAGAGAACTGTTTCCATCTTTCCACTGGTCCGGCATTCCATAGTCGAAGGTGCCTTAAAATCAAATGTGCAACAGCACCTACGTACGTACCTACACGTGGAACAATAAATCAAGCAACAACTATACTTTGCTCATTACCTACCAATGGTGCAACTGGCTGTAGAAGCATTCATTGCCTTCACCAGAGCCTTCAGCGGGCTACTGGCATCCACACCACACTGTTTGGTAGCTGGAGGGGGACAAAGAGCGGTGTCAGCAGAGATGTCCACAAGGTACGCAGTACTCCCATACGAGTAGCAGTCTCCCAATACTGGTGTTGCTCTGCAAGAGGGGGAGTCAGAGCAAGACTTGTTGGCGCCAGCGCCACAGTAGGCGAGATTCAGCTTCACTTCTGTCCCATATTCCGCATCCAGTACCGTTCCCTTGCATGTCAGTTGTCCGGTGCCTATTGGGGCTGCAACGTCTGTGATGGCGAAGGACTTGGAGTCTGACTCGTAGCCTTGGGGACAACTCAGATTCAGATGTCCTCCGATCACTGGCCACGGAATCTCTTGCTGGAACTGATCCAGTGATGTCAACTTGGCTGCCAGAGGCTGGGATCGGTAGACTTCCACAGTTTGATCCGGTGTCCAGGTTTTGATCTCCATGACGCAGCGAGCAATCGTGGGGTCGACTGGATCCTTAATGTCAGTTTTCTCTGCGATGGTGTATCCAGGTGGTTTGGCGGTGGTCGGAAAGTCGCAACTTGGTGTTCCACTGGCGTCAAGTTTCACTGTCACTGCATCCACCGCAAAGCCTGTCAAAGCGAAAAAATGCTCTGTGGAACGAGTATTTTATGTATAGGTAGGTGTTGATAAACATACTTTACGTATGAGGGCATTTGTGGATCATGATGAGGACACATCCAACTTGGAGATTTCTCTCTACTTACATCCTTGAACCAGATAGTAGTGCCAGTGAGCCAACTTCTTGGGAGGACCAGCGTCGAGTTCGAGGGTACAGTGGACCTTAGCCAAGAAGCTTGTGTTGGTCGCAGCAGGGACTTGATCTTCCTGGATTAGCCAGCCTGTGTTGCAGTCTCCAGACAGAGAAACTGGAGGCGGGACTTTGTTCTCCTTGCCCTTGATGAGTTGCGCCGTTTTGAGCTCGCAGGTTACAGTGTGTTTGTTGCACACGCTTTCGTCCGCTGGTTGGAGATGGAAGGAGCCGTGAACCGAGATGACTTCACGCAGCGCAATTCGTCCCTTCCAGAAGCCTTGCAACTGGTTGGCGGTGACAGGAGACGTTAGTAATACCAGGACTCCATAATAGAGGAGGACTGAGCATCTGTGAACAAAAATCGTGCGCAGAGCTACGCCCGATAAGGGCCAAAAGCGTCCCCCAACTGGGACCCCCGTCCCCCATCTGGGGGACGTCCCCCAACTCGGGGACGCCGTCCCCCAACTGGGGGACGCTGGAGGCGACACTCAGCCACATAGTAGGAGGCGCCGCAAAAACTCATAAACTTGATGTTTCAAGTTTACATTACACCTGGGAGGTGAGCTCCAGGTCGGTGTTTACCCAGCATTCTAAGGTGCGTGCAGAATTCTGCACACACCTTTTTGCCTTGGGTAAAAACCGACCTGCCTCAGGTGTAATGTAAACTTGAAACATCAAGTTTACGAGTTTTTGCGGCGCCTCCTACTATGTGGCTGAGTGTCGCCTCCAGCGTCCCCCAGTTGGGGGACGGCGTCCCCGAGTTGGGGGACGTCCCCCAGATGGGGGACGGGGGTCCCAGTTGGGGGACGCTTTTGGCCTTTATCGGGCGTAGCTCTGCGCACGACTTTTGTTCACAGATGCTCAGTCCTCCTCTATTATGGAGTCCTGGTAATACTGAAAAGAATAATTTTTTCGCCAACTTGCCAAAATCAAGTAACAAGTAAAATTAGCGAAAGCTTCTTGTACAAGGCAAAGAATAATGCATCCCGGAATAACTCTGTTTTTGTTTATTAAAACATTACGACCCACGCGGAAATGTTTTCTCATGTGTCATGTAGAATAGATGGCAGGAAAGCGGTTTTACGTGGGAGATGGCGGCAGCAGTTGTGCCAGGGATATTCAGTTACTGTAATGCCTCGGTTATAACCCCCGGGGGTTAATAAAACGTTAGTGGCCGATTAGGGGGTAATATACGGGGAGGGGTTAAACACGGGGTGGGGTTATGTGTACGAAAGCATTTTCCAACAGCGCCCAATATGGGGTTTTTTGACGCTCATTTTTGACCTTATTTGGGGTGTTTTCTGAAGCAATAACCTGAAACGAAACCTGGTGAAAACTGACGCATGACATCTCAGAAATTGCCATAAGGTACCCTTTTCAAGGAACCATACTTTTTTTCATCAGGTTGAAAGTGTAAGGAAAGCTGTCAGATGCACTGTTTTTGCAGTGAAACGAAGTATTAAAACGGTGTTCTATTCCCGTTTTCTATGCAAAAACATTGATTTTTTACGGTTATATTCGAGGGGGTTATAGACGCAGCATTACAGTACTATGAATGGGTGAAATTGTAGCTCCGAATAAGAGGGCGCTTACCATCTGAACACCTCTTGTATCCTTTCATCTCCACACGTGGGGCAGCAGACGTTTTCCAGATAGGGCCATTCAGTATGTCCTCCGGTACCTCCTGGACAGAGAACCCAATCCTTCATAGCATCCAATTCAGTATCTCCGACTTCACCGCATTCTCCGCTTGATCCGCCATACTGGAGACACGCAGATCGGTCAGTAGAGAGTGCGCAGAAGGATTTTTCCTGTAAAATACGTCGTATTGTAAGCATGCGCTCTAAAGTAGTATACATAAGTTTCAAGAAAATCTATCTTTCACAGCTTAGAGATGAGACTCACCGGAAACTGCAGGTCCACCTTGCTACCACTGGAGCACTTGCATTCCACAGCTGGTTCTCCATCATGTATCACCCGCTTATTCTTCCCTTTCGTCCAATCGTCACATTTCACCCGGATCGAGCCACCCTTTCGGTATGCCAGGGACGTGTCGTTGAACTCATCCATAGCAGCCAAGAAGCTGTAGTCTCCTGCCGGGCAGCTCGCTGCATCCGCCGTGGCGATGAAGACGCTGATGGTAACCATACCCAGGACCAGCCACTCCATCCCTTCGCCGCCTCCTGTCCCTCTCCTCTGCCGTCCAAGCCGCGCCCTCGCGTCGCCACCAAGTCCAGCAGTTGGGTCCGACCCCGCGGGATGAGTTCCTCGAGCCATTGTCGCCCTCTCTCCTCCACTCCGCTTCAAGCGCATGCTGATGGTCAGTGAAAGAGACGCTCCTCAGAAAAAGAAAGAAGCCGACCGAACAGGAGCGCAGCAAAAGACAAAAAATGGCAGACAAATCCCACTGTCGCGGAAGTCGACTAGGCAACCGGAAGTCAAAGATATCAATTTCCTGTCCACAGTACACTACAGCAATAGTCGACATACGTACGTAGCCCTACAGGGCAGTAAACAAGACCAGCACCGTTTCGGACATCATTCATCATTGTCTCTTCACACTGTCTTTTAGTGTCTATGCCCTCTTTTCTCCTACAGTTGTTTTGCTTGAAAGGAACGACAATACGTACGCAATGCACGCAGGATTGTCCCTTTTATTTCACGCTGCCTAACCACGATCGCATTTTTGTTAGTATGTATGTAGGTATGTTGTATGAGGGTACTACGTAGCTTGTTAGTTCAGTGGTGTGAGTTTTTCCTGGTTCCTCTTCTCTTCTTCTTCATACGTGGCCATCAGGTTTTCCACCATTTCCCGTCTCTGCCTGTCCTCTTCTGCGTCTATCTCATCCCGTCGCTTCCGTTCTTCCTCCGCCTTCTTCTTTGTTTCAGCCCTCATCCGGTCAGCCTCTCTTTTCTCCCTCCACAGCTTCACTGCTATTGCCACTGTCACAATCCACTCTATCACTATCATCCCCATGGGAAAGAGACTGATCAGAAACCACTTTCTCGCCACATCCTCATCACTCTCGCCACTGTTCACGTGATTAGATCCGATTTTGCTTGCGTGGCCTAAATTTGTACAAAAACTGGCAACTTTTATTCGCCAGGTCTCTAGTGTACATGCAATATCCTTGATGGTGTACACCAACCAGTCGATTTGATTGTGAACTCGGTCCGCGTCGTGGTTAGATCAGGACCAGGAGTCGTTGTGGTGTCAATGCCAGTTGAGCTTGAGCCAGGACCGATCACTAAAAGTCATTTAATTTCCAATTATTTCTACTGTCCGTATGAAGCAATTGTGATGTAGGCCTACAAACTCAATGTTATAGGGTATGAAATGTTTTGGGATGATGTTTAGACGTGTACAGACGTATGCAGGCAGTTTCATTGAATGGCGTACCACCGGTGAATTGGATGGAGAACTTGGACTCGTAAGGAGCGCAGGCGGTGTACTCTGCGATGCAGTCAGTATCCCTGAGAAGCGTTGGAGCACCAAATGTAGGGAAGAGGTGGAAGTTATTGCTTGCCGATTCACAGTCCTTGTCTGCCGGCTTTGGAGTTTGAGCTAAAATACAGCTCGCCATTGAGATTATGTATGTATGTACGTAAGTAGTACATGTACATATGCTACAATACCGTATTTACCGGTAGATAACCCCCCCCCCCCCCCCAATGCATAACCCCCCCCAATGCATACCCCCATATTGGCAAAACATAAAAAATGCCCAATGCATAACCCCCCCCCCTATGCATACCCCCATATGTACTGTACAGTACCTGAACCTACCTATGTAAGCTGGTCATATAGTACCCATAGCCACTCCCACACCAAGCTAAGATGCCTATAAGCCTGCTTGGGGGTGTATTGTACTAGAATAACCCTGTTTTCACCTCAATTATGCCCTAAAACACGTGAGTTTGACATACGCAATATGCCTCTGCGGTCCTCTGACGAACATAAGTAATGTCCCTTGCATAACCCCCCCCCCAATGCATAACCCCCCCCTATGCATACCCCCATATGGGACCTCTCAATTTTTGCATACCCCCATGGGGCTATGCACCGGTAAATACGGTACTATACATAGGCAATGAATGGACAATGGTCACATACTTACTTCCAGCGATGACGTAGTAGACCCATCGGACGAGCAGGCCTTCAGTGGGATGCTCTTGCTCACACTGCAGTCGACCCAGCTCCAGTCCTTTCATCTCTGCTGCCAGATCCACCGAGACGGATACAGGAGGGCCGTCTGTGCACTTCACAACCAGCTTCTTGCTCTCCAAAGGCCCACCGGCGCTCTTCCTGTAGAACAGTGTGCACTTTGGCAGCTCAGGTGCAGATGCAGTGCAACTCCCTCCCACATAGTCCTCCATCTTCAGCTCTGGCGCATCTCTGCTGGAGATCACCTGACCCCAATTGAGAGAACTGTTTCCATCTTTCCACTGGTCCGGCATTCCATAGTCGAAGGTGCCTTAAAATCAAATGTGCAACAGCACCTACGTACGTACCTACACGTGGAACAATAAATCAAGCAACAACTATACTTTGCTCATTACCTACCAATGGTGCAACTGGCTGTAGAAGCATTCATTGCCTTCACCAGAGCCTTCAGTGGGTTACTGGCGTCCACACCACACCGTTTGGCAGCTGGAGAGGGACAGAGAGCGGTGTCAGCAGACAGGTCCACAAGGTACGCAGAAGTCCCATGCGAGAAGCAGTCATCAGATACTGGCGTGGCTGTGCAAGAGGGGGATTTAGAGCAGAACATGTCACCACAGTAGGCGAGATTCAGCTTCACTTCTTTCCCATATTCCGCGTCCAGCCCCGTTCCCTTGCATCTCAGTTCTCCTGTGGCTATGGCATTTGCAGCATCTGTGATGGCGAAGGTCTTGGAGTCTGACTCGTAGCCTACGGGACAACTCAGTTTCAGATGTCCTCCGATGATGGGCCACGGAATCTCTTGCTGGAACTGATCTAGTGATGTCAACTTGGCTGCCAGAGGCTGGGATCGGTAGACTTCCACAGTTTGATCCGGTGTCCAGGTGGTGATCTCCATGACGCAGCGAGCAATCGTTGAGTCGACTGGGTCCTTGTCAGTTTTCTCCGCGATGTCGTATCCAGGTGGTTTAGCGCTGGGCAGAAAGTCGCAGTTCGGAGTTCCAGTGGAATCAATCTTCACCGTCACTGCATCTACGGCCAAGCCTATCAAAGAGGCAAAATGCTGTACATAAGTATAAACGTACGTACATAGGTATTCACTGAACATGTACTGTAGATTATACGTACGTATGCACTGCGCTTGAGATTACTGTAACGTTTTGTGTATAACCCACAATCGCATCTGGAGCTCCCATAAAGTGTGGGTTTTCCATGGACTACTTTACAGAAGTCCACGTTTACGTTTTATAGTACGCTTGAGTTGCTGGACCGTTCTAGAACTGCGCAGATGTTCAACTAGAAACACGAGAAATGTGGACGTCACCATCATGGCACACTGACTAAACCAAAATCAAAATGTTTAATAAATTTTGGTTCACTGACTTTACCACTCTCAAAATATTATTTCCACGTTGATTTTTGTGAAATCTAAAAAAATTGAGAGTGGTAAAGTCAATGAACCAAAATTTATTTTAAATTTTGAGTTTGGTTTATTGAGTGTGCCATGACGGTGGTTTCCACATTTCTCGTGTTTCTAATTGAACATCTGCGCAGTTCTAGAACGGTCCAGCAACTCAAGCGTACTATAACACGTAAACGTGGACTTCTGTAAAGTAGTCCATGGAAAACCCATACTATGGGAGCTCCAGATGCGTTCCGTGGTAGTCCCCTGGGGCTAATATATGATCGGTAAGCCCCGATCAGGGGCTATATTCGAGGCGGGGCTATACAAAAGGGGGGAGGGGAGGTACATAAGAGGGCATTTTGCATTAGTGACCAAAGTAAGGTTATTTGACCCCCTGAACTCGTTTCTATGGCTTATTTTGCCTTTTTCCAAGCTAATGTGGTGTAAAACAGGCTGTTCTCTTGCGCAAAAATTGTCATTTTTGACTATGGCTGACCATGTCTGATGAGGTGGTCAAAAGGGGTGAAAACCAAAATGTATCCCAAACTGTCCCAAATGATGCGTCATCAACTCCTATGGCTAGAAACACGTCGAAAACTCTGTTTTTAGCTGTAAAAGCCTTCGTTTTCGTTGCTTTTCGCAGTCTCTGATATGGGGCCATATACGAGTACAAATGACGATAGTCACCGATTAGGGGGGGGGGCTATCTAGGAGGGGGGCACTATGCGAGGGGGCAATACACGAAACATTACAGTAGCCCATAAAAAAGACGCATTCATTTTACTTACTTCCTTGCACCAAATACAGGGTGTATCAGAATTTACTCGCCGGATGTTCGTGCTTATATCTCCCCACCGGAGTGTCACATTCGAATGCGGTTTTTTGCGTTGAATAGCCAAGGCTTCAACGTTGACGCAGCCAAAATTTTAGCTTCCTAGGTTGCATTGTCATGGCGCTGTAAGCGGTCAAAGTTGCGGCGCCTTTTTTGGCGCAAAACGGAGGCAGGGCACTGAGGCGGGGCAACGAATTTGCATTTTCGCTTTTTTCTCGCTCTTTCAAGTCTGTTCACCATTCCACGCTAACTTTTATGCATTTTTGAGCAGTCTTGTCGAAGATATCACTTCAGTTTGATCATCGTGGCATCAGCGTCCCAAGGAAAAGCTTGGATGACGGAATTGTGGCTGTAACACTGTTTGCTAAGTTCGAATCTGCGGGGTGAGATAACCCGCAAGACCGAAGTGCGGTCGGTTTCTTTTTTTGCGGCGAATCTGCAATGAAGTCCAGATAAGAAGGGAGAAACTTTCGGATGGCGACTGGACTCAAATGGTGAAGAAATGGGACTCTAGAAAGGATAATCTGCACTCATCTCAAAAAAACTCCAGGAATTCCTGTGCTGAAAGAGAAAATCGGTTCTTGTTGGCCTACCTACTGCAACAGTCTTCAATGGTTTTTCTGATTCTCAAGCGTGTTTCTGATGTGGATTTGCTTTCCAAGGGGATTGGTTCTGTTTTCTTGGGATCAGGAAGAAGTTTGACTGCTGCAGGGCGCTATTTCGATCGCTAGGAAGTCAAGTTTCGGTGGTAGGCCCGGTGTTCCGAGAAAAAGGCTGTTTCAACAAGTGCGGCCACCGTGTTAGAGGCGTGTGTTGGAACCTGAAGCTGAAGAATGCCGCGCTTGATGGTGGTCTGGTGGGAAGGCCTTCAAAAGAATCAAAGACGGACAGTAGAGGAAGTTGAATCTATGTGGAATCTGTGTGGTGCAGTATGGCATTCGGAATAAAATCGGAGTATGGTGCGGGTATGTATGTAGTACGTACACGTGCAGTACGTACTAGTTGAGAAACGCGTAGACATAGATAGGCTGTGCCATATGTACCTTAGCTAAGTGTAGGACGATAGGGCCTTGTATTATGTGCAGTGAGTTGTGCCCAGGCACCTTCGTGGTGTCTTACTCAGGCAGACCTTCTTTGAAGGCCTTACTCAGTTTGTTTGCTCTTCGGAGCTGCTCTTCGGAGCACCATGGAATCGCTTGGCTGGGAACACGATTAAATAGCTAGCTCGATCTGAGTTGCGGTAAGCTAAAAATCGGAAGCTTATTTGATGGCAGCATTCAGGTGAATCGAGGCAGATGTAACGCAAGAGTTGTACGGAAAAATGCCAAGAGGAAACTGTACGTTCGTGGTGTACGTATAAGTTGTGACGCCATCTTGGATTTTTATGTGCACCGCACTGAATATGAATTTGCATGTACGAAAAATCGATAGGGCATTGAGGGAGGAGACGTGAAAATTGAATACATATGTGGGAAGCATGCAGAATGAATAGCAGAAAAGAAAAAGTAGATATTGGTTAGTTTAAGAGCCCATTAGCTAAAGATCCATCCACCCTTCCTCTGGATTTCTAGTCTTGTTACGCTTTTGTTTTAGATGATTGTATTAGAAAAGGGTGTAGCTAACTTTGATCTAACGGTATGTTCATTGACTACTAACGGGCAGCAGACGGAGAAGAAAAGAAAGCAGCAGTAATTCTTTGGGAAAAGGAACTTGGTGCGGATGTCATCTTTATGCAGGAGACGCATAGCGAATCAGTAACAGAGCAGATTTGGCGAAGTCAGTGGGGCACTTCAGACGCGTATTTTTGTCATGGAGAATCGAATGCTAGAGGTGTGTGCATTTTGTTTCGAAGGGGGCTTGAGGTGTCTGTAAAGGAAGTTACGAGCCATTCAGCTGGAAGGTTCCTGTGGATCAAAGCAGAAATTGGTGGTCAAAGGGTTGGGAGGTTACTCAATATTTATGCTCCAAACACTGAGAAAGAACAGCTCGAGTAAATTCTGATACACCCTGTATTTGGTGCAAGGAAGTAAGTAAAATGAATGCGTCTTTTTTATGGGCTACTGTAATGTTTCGTGTATTGCCCCCTCGAATATGTCCACCATCGTATATAGCCCCCCACCCCTAATCGGTGCCTATCGTCATTTGTACTCGTATATAGCCCCATATCAGAGACCGCGAAAAGGGACGAAAACGAAGGCTTTTAAAGCTAAAAACAGCGTTTTCGGCGTGTTTCTAGCCATAGGAGTTGATGGCGCATCATTTGGGACAGTTTGGGATACATTTTGGTTTTCACCCCTCTTGACCACCTCATCAGACATGGTCAGCCATAGTCAAAAATGACAATTTTCGCAGAGAGAACAGCCTGTTTTACACCACATTAGCTTGGAAAAAGGCAAAATAAGCCATAGAAACCATTTCAGGGGGTCAAATAACCTTACTTTGGTCACTAATCCGAAAATGCCTACTTATGTACCTCCCCTCCCCCCTTTTGCTGTAGCCCCGCCTCGAATATAGCCCCTGATCGGGGCTTACCGACCATATATTAGCCCAGGGGACTACCACGGAACGCATCTGGAGCTCCCATAGTATGGGTTTTCCATGGACTACTTTACAGAAGTCCACGTTTACGTGTTATAGTACGCTTGAGTTGCTGGACCGTTCTAGAACTGCGCAGATGTTCAATTAGAAACACGAGAAATGTGGAAACCACCGTCATGGCACACTCAATAAACCAAACTCAAAATTTAAAATAAATTTTCGTTCATTAACTTTACCACTCTCAATTTTTTTAGATTTCACAAAAATCAACGTGGAAATAATATTTTGAGAGTGGTAAAGTAAGTGAACCAAAATTTATTAAACATTTTGATTTTGGTTAAGTCAGTGTGCCATCAATAATTAACATCCGCCCATTTTCTCGTGTTTCTAGTTGAACATCTGCGCAGTTATTTTCAACTCAAGCGTACTATAAAACGTAAACGTGGACTTCTGTAATTTAGTCCAGTGGAAAAGGCACTATGGGAGCTCCAGATGCCGATTGTAGGTTATACACAAAACGTTACAGTAATCTCAAGCGCAGTGCATACGTACGTCTGGTGTACAGTACATGTTCAGTGAATAGCTATGTACGTACGTTTATACTTATGTACAGCATTTTGCCTCTTTGATCAGCTTAGCCGTAGATGCAGTGACGGTGAACATTCTGAATTACTGGAACTCCGAACTGCGACTTTCTGCCCAGCGCTAAACCACCTGGAATACCAGACATCACGGAGAAAACTGACAAGGACCCAGTCGACTCAACGATTGCTCGCTGCGTCATGGAGATCACCACCTGGACACCGGATCAAACTGTGGAAGTCTACCGATCCCCAGCCTCTGGCAGCCAAGTTGACATCACTAGATCAGTTCCACCAGAGATTCCGTGGCCCATCATCGGAGGACATCTGAAACTGAGTTGTCCCGTAGGCTACGAGTCAGACTCCAAGTTTCCCTTCGCCATCACAGATGCTGCAAATGCCATAGCCACAGGAGAACTGAGATGCAAGGGAACGGGGCTGGACGCGGAATATGGGAAAGAAGTGAAGCTGAATCTCGCCTACTGTGAGTCACGTGTTCTGCTCTAGATCCCCCTCTTGCACAGCCACGCCAGTATCTGATGACTGCTTCTCGCATGGGACTTCCTGCCTCAGTTGTACGACCTGTCTGCTGACACCGCTCTCTGTCCCCCTCCAGCTGCCAAACGGTGTGGTGTGGACGCCAGTAACCCACTGAAGGCTCTGGTGAAGGCAATGAATGCTTCTACAGCCAGTTGCACCATTGGTAGGTAATGAGCAAAGTATAGTTGTTGCTTGATTTATTGTTCCACGTGTAGGTACGTACGTAGGTGCTGTTGCACATTTGATTTTAAGGCACCTTCGACTATGGAATGCCGGACCAGTGGAAAGATGGAAACAGTTCTCTCAATTGGGGTCAGGTGATCTCCAGCAGAGATGCGCCAGAGCTGAAGATGGAGGACTATGTGGGAGGGAGTTGCACTGCATCTGCACCTGAGCTGCCAAAGTGCACACTGTTCTACAAGGAAGAGCGCCGGTGGGCCTTTGGAGAGCAAGAAGCTGGTTGTGAAGTGCACAGACGGCCCTCCTGTATCCGTCTCGGTGGATCTGGCAGCAGAGATGAAAGGACTGGAGCTGGGTCAGCTGCAGTGTGACAAGAGCATCCCACTGAAGGCCTGCTCGTCCGATGGGTCTACTACGTCATCGCTGGAAGTAAGTATGTGACCATTGTCCATTCATTGCCTATGTATAGTACCGTATTTACCGAGTAGACTAGCCCCATGGGGGTATGCAAAATTGAGAGGTCCCATATCAGGGCTTGTGGTGGGGGGGGTTATGCATTGGGGGGGGGGGTTATGCATGGGACATTTTTTATGTTTTTGAGAGGTGCGCAGAGGCATATTTCTTTGGTCAAATGCATGGGTTTTAGGGCATAATTGAGGTGAAAACAGGGTTATTCTAGTACAATACACCCCCAAGCAGGCTTATAGGCATCTTAGCTTGGTGTGGGAGTGGCTATGGGTACTATATGACCAGCTTACATAGGTAGGTTCAGGTACTGTACAGTACATATGGGGGTATGCATAGGGGGGGGGGGTTATGCATTGGGCATTTTTTATGTTTTGCCAATATGGTGGTCTGCATTGGGGGGGGTTATGCATTGGGGGGGGGGGGGGGGGGTTATCTACCGGTAAATACGGTATTGTAGCATATGTACATGTACTACTTACGTACATACATACATAATCTCAATGGCGAGCTGTTATTTAGCTCAAACTCCAA
>JASAMW010002699.1:0-18061 GCA_030247985.1 Epsilonema sp. ZAB3_2
GGATTGGGAGACCAGCTGGAGAGGTCCTCATAATGCCATGAAAGATGTTTGCCGTCAGATTTTTGATAAGGCGATTAACCCGCTGGAGGCGGAGCACGTCTTTTATCAACGCGAACAAACGGCCGGCGAAAGCATCGACGATTTCTACACTGACTTGCTGGCGTTGGGACGAAAATGCGACTTTGGCGACTCCCTGGACAAGAGAATGCGTTCAGCTCTCATAGAGAAAAATCGGCACAAAGATTTTCTGCCCGAATTGCTGCGTTCTGACAAAACGGAAGTGACGGATATTTTGTCTCTGTTACGACGGTATGAAGATTCGCTGAAAACTGCTAAAATTATGCAAGGGGCAGCGGAATCATCACTGATCGGAGCAGTCAGTCGACAGCAGAAAAGCGCTGCACAGTATTCTGCACATGGGAAAAAATCTGGCAGCGGCAGTCAATGGCAGAAAAAACAGCCAAAATGTGTCAGTTGCGGACAGCTGGGTCATCACAACTACAGGGCTGTTGGGTGTCCGGCTGCAGGCAAAACGTGCAACAACTGCCACAACAGAAATCATTTCGCAACGGTATGTTGGCAATTGCACCCCGAGCTGAAACCAAAATCGTTTCCAAGAAACATGGCGGCGGCAAAGCCAAAGAAACAAGGGTCAGCAGCGAAAGAAAGCAAAATGAACAGTCTGCACATCGAAAAGAATCACGGCCAAAAGGTCAAAAGGCTGTTGGTGGCGACGAAGGATCAGGATACCCTGATTTATGAATCTGTCACTGTGGAATCTTACCGCAAGGACAAGGGGCGCGTCAACCACAGCATCACGTTCATGTGTGACACCGGAAGTGAGGCTGTCACTATGACGAAGAAACAGTATGACAAATTCTTCGATGTGGGTCTGTATTCTGCCGCGCATTTCAATTTGACCAATTTCGACGGATCGAAAGTTGGCAGAGTTTACGGTTTCTTCAAAGCGAAGCTTCAATGGAAGGGCAACGTGGCTCCAGTTGAAGTTTTCGTCGTCGAAAACGGGCTTCCCTGTGTTTTGGGCATAGAAGCGCAACGTGCACTCAAGATGGTGATTGACACGTCGGCGAAAAAAGTGCTGTCCAGGGAACCGAACAAACGACGCATGCAGGCGATAGATAAGGGTGACGCTGGGAGTGAGAAGCTAATTGAGGAAGTGAAGAAGACGTTCCCAAATCTGTTCTCAGCTGGGATTGGCAGATATCCCGGATTCCAGCACAGAATCACCTTGAAGCCTGATGCGACACCAGTGGCGCAGAAATTGCGGCCTGTGCCAATACAGAAAAGAGAAGAAACCTCGGCAGAAATAAAGAAGCTTGTTGATGCAGGGATCTATGAGAAAATTGAAAAATCGGAATGGGTTCATCCACTGGTGGTGGTGAATCGTCCCAGCGGTCCAGTCAGGATATGCTGTGACCTGACCAAGCTCAATCCACAAGTGATTCCAGAGCGGCACCCGTTGCCACACATCAAGGAATTGTTCTTGGAGCTGAATGGGGCCAAGTGGTTCTCAAAACTGGATTTGTCCAAGGCTTACTACCACATCGAATTGGCGCCCGAATCACGACCGCTGACAGCTTTTCTGACTCATGATGGACTATTTCAACATGCCAGATTGCCGATGGGCTTGAAGGATTCAGCTTCAGTTTTCCAGCGACAAGTAGGCCTCACACTTGCTGGCCTAAAAGGATGCTTCTACTACATCGATGACATCATTGTTCATGGGAAAACGAAGACTGAGCATGACACACGTCTTATTCAAGTCTGTGCAAAGCTGGCAGAGAAAGATTTCCGAGTCAACTTCAGCAAAAGTGTGATCGGAAAATCGCAGATTCAATGCCTTGGACACTTGGTGTCTTCGGATGGAGTCAGACCAGACCCTGCAAATGTGCAAGCGATTGTGGGCATGCCGCAACCCAAATCACTGAAAGAAGTTCAGACTTTCCTTGGTATGGCAGGCTACTACAGTGAGTTTCTTCCAGATATGGCGACTACAGTGGAACCACTGAGAGCAATGACCAGAGGAAGGGAACCAGAATTCAAGTGGACAAAGGATTGCCAAAAGTCTTTTCAAATGATCAAAGAGCTGGTGACAAGTGATAATGTTCTGGCCATTTTCGACCCCAACTGCAAAACGGTGATCACTACTGATGCATCAGAGGTAGGGCTCGGAGCAGAGATGGCACAGATTCAAAATGGGAAACTCAGACCAGTGGCGTTTGCATCACACACCTTGAACGCAAGAGAGAGAAACTTCTCAGTTGGAGAAAAAGAAGCACTTGCAATGGTGTGGGCAGTTGAGCACTGGCAAAAGTTTCTGATTGGAAGAGAATTCGTCATCAGGACTGATCATCAGGCTCTGGCAACAATGATGTCCCGATACGGAACTGGCAGAGCGAGCCAGAGAATTCGACGATGGTATGATCGCCTTAAAGCTTTCGACTACAAAGTGGAATACGTCAAGGCTGAATCAAACAAAGTTGCCGACGCACTCTCCCGACTGGCCCAGAAATCGGAAGAGATGGCGCTTGTTGACGACACAGAAGGCATCATCATCGCATCACTGAGACAAAGCAGCAACATTTCCGAAGCGAAATTCCGTGCTGAAAGCAGGAAGGACGAAAAGCTGCAACAAATCAAAGAATGGGTTCAGGGAGACAAGTGGCCAAACAAAGCAAAAATCTCGCCTGAATTGCATCCGTACTACGAAGTTCGGCATGAGCTGACCACAGATGGAGAGCTGGTGTTTCGAGCGGATCATCAGATCGTGGTTCCAGCTTCACTACAGCACCGCATCTTGGAGTTAGGACATCGCGGGCACCCTGGAATAACCAGAACAAAGAGAATCCTGCGTGAACTCTATTGGTTTCCAGGCATGGCAAAAGCAGTGGAGCGACTGGTGAAGCACTGCCAAAACTGCCAAAACAGCGAAGCGACAGAACCGAAACAAGACATTCCAGTTACTCAAATCCCTTTGCCTGATGGGCCCTGGAAGAAATTGGCAATTGACATTGCTGGTGAGTTCTGGAATGCACCAGGGAATCAAAAATACGCCGTGGTTCTGATCGACTACTACTCCAAGTTCCCAGAAGTGATGTGGTGCACAAAAATAACGTCTGCTCAAATCGTCAATTTCCTGGACGATTGCTTTGCTCGATTTGGCAACTGTGAAGAAATTGTCAGCGACAATGGTCCCCAGTTCATCAGCAAAGAATTCCAGGACTATTTGGCATCAAAGAATATCAAGCATTCGCGCTGCGCCGTGTACAATCCACAGCAAAATGGGCTGGTGGAAAGATTCAACGCTTCCGTGAAGAAGTTTGCTGAAACCTTCAACAAGGAGGGGGAGAATACATGGAAATCGGCGTTCAACGAGTTTCTGGCATCCTTCAGGGCAACGGCACCGACGCCTGATGGAAAGTCGCCAGCAGAGCTCATGACAAATCGGAAAATGAAGACGGATGTGAAAATCTTCATGCAAGGAGCAGACAAGGAGCTACAAGGGCAGGAGCAGCAACCACAAAAGCCTAGAAGGTACGGAGTGTACAGAAAAGATAGAAAGAAGCCCAAATTACCGTACAAGGTTGGCGATGTGGTGCGCACAAAGATTCCTGCTAGTCAGAGACGCAAAGGGCAAAGTCCGTACTCTGAACCGAAGAGAGTCGAGAAGTCACTGGGAGATTATACCTACCTACTCTCAGACGGCCAAGTATGGAACGCAAGGAAAATGAGAAAATATTTTCCGCCCACCTACTTCCTACCAGACGCGACGGACAACAGAAGTCCTACCCTGGATGATGAGGAAGAAAACGAAGAACTGCCGGAGTCGGAGGAAGAAGGCGAAGAAGCCGAAGCTGAAGCTCCACCACCGGCAGAACAGCCTCAAGCCGTGAGGCGATCGGAAAGAGAGCGCAAGCCACCCGATTTTTATCGCCCATAATTTGGGGGCTCACCCAAATTTCTTTTGAAGAAGAGGGAGTGTCATATCTACTGCAAACGATATGAAGATTAGAAATTAGAAGCATGATAAAGGGATACATAAGTGACCTTATGTTATGACCTATGAGCAGGCATGCGCGAGCGAAGCATTTGTAATCTGTTTACGAAACTAAGCATGAGCGAAATCTATGCAGATATGCTAGGATTGCTTTCTGGTTGGACTATGCGATACAGTTGGGTAAAAGGTTAGAGCGTTGAAGCGTATTACGAACAAAATACGACAACTCCAGCCCCCGGTTACTGTATCAAATCAAGCGTTTCCGGCGCGTTCGCTGTTTCGCGTTCGTTTTAGTCGTAAAAGTAACATTTATGTCTATTATCTGCAAGAAAATAAAAAAGTGCACATTTTTCCAGGTCGAGGATTATTTTAAGCTGGCAGCGGCAGGTGCGAGAGGCAACGACGAAGCGGAAAGGAAGGAAGGAGCGGAGAGTTGGGAAAACGTCCGAACCTCTCTGTCCTTCATATACGTCGTAGATAGAAATATGTTTTCCGAGGGTTTGATGCGATGTCAGGTGCTTTTTTAGTGGGCAACGTTTCGAATGATTGCCTTGCCTAGTTGTTGCTATTCTTTAGTACTTTTTTCAAAAGAGATTTTCATCGATAACGAAAAAGCAGGATGCCGCTTTCAGAGTAGAGCACGAAACGCGTCCGATGTGATGTGCGTTACTACGAGCCCGAACGTCGCTAGCGACGCGATGAGGGTTGTTTTCTTATCAGCCCCGATTACTAACAAATTTCCATCTTTCCCGCTCGATCCACTTAGGAGGGACTTCAGCTCAGCTCTTCTTTCAGTCTTCCTACACCTTAGACGCCTTTCCTCTAGTCCACAGATCCTTCCGTCCTTCCAGTTCTACTACTCCTTGCTCTCGTTTCTCTCCTATTTTCTCACCAAACAACTTCAAATCCTTCCGACTCATGTTCCTCTTCTCAGCTTACTCGTCCGGGTTTATTCTCCTTACTCATAGGAAGATTTCGTTTCGCTTAAATGATTCTTCGGCGTGTTTTGCGTGTAACTACACTCAATTCGCGGGGATCGCGCAACTGCTCTTATGGAGTAAGGCGAATAACTAGGACCAAAAATGTGCCATAGTCGGTTTATTCTATTATATTACCAGAATGGCACGTATTCTTGGTCCTAAAATTATATATTCTTGGTACTGCACATGGGGTTTCAGCCAAGTAACGATTACATCCAAGATTGCCGGATCCAGGCCGTTTCAAGGGAAGATGGGAGCATCTGCCTGCATTGAGGCTTGCTTACCCCTCGAGCGGTACAGAATGCTGAGATTTCAACTTTTGTTTTGTGCTATAGATAGTCTGGTCTGTAAGAGTTGTTGGCTATGCATTCAAGGCGCCTTGCGAAAATAGATTCACATGCGGATTTCTTCCGTGCTTCGTGTGTACTATTTAGAGAAGGATGGATAGATAGAAGATTATTTTACAGCGCATATTTTCAGAGTATAGGACAATATATTTTACATTGTAGAGCAGGGAAGATTTAGCCGAGGGGGTAGGGGGCAGGTTCTTCTCAAAAGAAGGAGAGGTGAAAGAGTCAAGACTGATCAGGTCAATTTACTGCACATTGAGAAGCCGCGTACTCAATCAAAATAAAGTAAAGAAGGGGATTCTAATAGCCAAATTAAAGATGAGCCAATAGTAGTTGAAATAAACGATATGTAAGCGTATTTAAATATCGCTAATTAGGATGACATGTGATGTGGCGACGAGAAATAAGAAAAACGGGGCAGAACTCAGATAACGCCAGAAAACAAGCAAATAAAGTGAGAAAAAATAGGAAAAAGAAAAACAAGCTGTGGGTGTGTGTTTGTTACGTGCCAGCGAGAAAAAAGAAGTGATTCTCCATGAGAGCAGCAAGACGAATACTTTATTAACTAATACTATGGTTTTTGACTCTACTTACGAATTCATTGAGAGATAGGGGGAGTTGAAATAATTTCAATAGCGCTTTTTGAAAAAACCCCTATTGCCTCCTATGAGTTTCCAGAAAGTGAGGAAGAGGGAAGGCGGATTTATTACTTATCCATGCTAAAAAATTTATAAAAAAAGAAACAAAACAACAAAGCGCTATTGGAGATTTAGTGTATGTACCAAAAGCATTTATTAGAGGTCTGTAGTATGTCTGCGTAAAAACAAGGAATGTCCATGTTCACGTATTTCTAGCTCTGCAAGAGTGAGAACTAAAAAGAAGTAGTAGATTAATTACAGTAGAAGATCTTTTAGTAGCCTTGTTTTGAGGGGGACTGGAGCTTTTCTGATGTGAGGGGAAGAGGGAGAGAGGGAGGGGAGTGATTGGGTGGGGAGAGGAGCAGAGAGCTAAGCCTGATCTAATAGAAAATGGGAGAGGCTAAACGAATACAATAAATAGAGCTATTACTATTTCAAATTTACGGTAGGAGCAAAGGTCGCGTTTCGCTACAAAAGAAAAGGAGAACAACATAAAAGGCTAGTATATGATTCAATTATAGGAACAGGATAAAAGTACCCATTCAAACGATGACGTATATAACTCCTTCGGGAAGAAAGAATGAGAGGAGGAAGGATGAATCGGAGGGCACTGACAGATGCTCTAGAAGAATGAAAAAACAAAAAAGAGATGGATAGCGTGCAAGGGAAACAGAAACGAAAAGCATAGCCTGAGATAGTAAATAACCTTTTGCCTTTGCTTGACTAAAAGCCTTGGACCAAAACATAAAAAAGTCAATGACCCAAAGCCAGGACAGGGAGAGTTAGTAGAGGTGGGTAAAATGTCGTAACCTAAATAGAGTAAAGTTTCGGGAGTTAACGTTAATAGGAGGAGGAGGAGGTGAACGCAGTAGCGCTAAGGGGAGTAACTAGGAATTCCAAAAGGAAACAAGAGTATCACGAGTTAAACTCAAGTGAAACACGTAGAAAATTTACGCGTGGAGCAAGGGACATTTAATTTACGGGAAAGGGGGGGGGGGGGGCCCCCCTCACGAGCAGTCAGGGCAGTGGGGGGGGGGGGGGAGGGCGCGCCGAAAGCATATAGTGGGAATTTTTGCACTAGTACAAACGAGATTGTTTTTGTATATAAGTAAAAGGTTGTACAGTTTGATGTTGCATCAAATCTATCTGTACCATTCAACAAACAAAAACAGAATAGCTAAAACTATATCCACCAACTAGTGCAAGGGGGGGGGGGGGGGGGGGTCGGGAAATGCTAACCATTGTCCAGGTCTGGGGGGAGGGGGGGGTCCCCTAAATGACTCTCAGTAAAATGTAAAGGTCCCCAAGTGAGGATGCTCTATACGAAAAAGAAACCAGTCATCCCTAGTTTACCAGCAGGGTAGGACCCAATGGTGTTGCAGTGCGTGAATGTGGTGGACCGGGGCTAGTGGGCTTCTCGGAGCTAGCCATCGCCGCTTCAGTCCCGAGAGACTAAGAGGGCAAGGTGAGGAGCACTCAGCTACTTGATCTGCCCGGCTCAGCCGACAGCTGCCTTATGCGAGGCGACGCTATCAGACCTTTTACATAGACTCGTCTTCCTCTAACCAATAAAAACAATATAAGAAAGGGCCAAAGCAGCACGGATAAGGCGCGTTGCGTAAAATAGATTTACAAATGCGGATTTCTGTCCACGCTTCGGACTCCATTAGCAGAAGTACAGCAAACTAGCAACTCCCTCCAAGGCCAACTAATTATAGACTCAGGCAATTCTTTCTCAGCCGACATTTAATAACGCCCCAGGGGTGAGCTTGGTTACTGATGATTCTGCAAGGTAGGAGGGAGAGGGGAATGGGCAGCAGGGAGGAACGGCCCAATCAACCGAGTATATTTGATGCTTCATTAAGTATTGCTCGAGAGTGAGAGAAGTCAGAGGCTCAGTTTCAGTTTTCGTTTTGGCCCGAAATTCTCCCTCGCATCCCCAGAACCAACGCCCCAATGATGTCGTATTAGTGTGAAAAGGACTCGTGGGTTTTGGGCTGGAGTGGTCATCAAGTCCAGAGTAGAGGCGAGTACCGCCCCATTCCAGTACAACGATGTCTGAGTAGAGGCCTATTGTTAAGCAGGCAGACAGTGTTTTGGAAGGTTTCGATTTCTTTGTCGAAGTATGTCCAAAAAAGTTTTCGTTGTTTACTATAAGATGTGGCTTGAATAGGCAATTGAAGTGACAATAAAATACGAAGGAGGTATAAGGGACCTAAAAGAATAAAATAAAAGCAGCTTAATGCGACGACAAGATAGCATCCTTCCAGTACCTCTCTGGTGTGTCAGTGTAGATGTACTGACTGAAGAGTAACTTATGAGATACAGGAAAGGGTTGAATCTTCGTTTTCAGTGATTGGTTTATTGAAAAAAAAATTGGTTACAGCTGTTGCAGTTGCTTCCTATTGCGCAGAGAGCCACGGGCCCAAGGTTACTCACAACCGTAACCGGCCCCCCCCCCGAAGAATCCCACACCAAGCTAAGATGCCTATAAGCCGCATGGGGGTGTATTGTACTAGAATAACCTGTTTTGACCTCAATTATGCCAAAACACGTGCTTTTGACCAAAAAAAGCCGCGACCAAAAAAAAAAGCCGCAACCCCCCAGCCCCCCCCCCCCAGCCCCAAGGACCCAATGCGGGCATGCAAGGAAATACGGACCATCATCTCACCGCCCATCGGAAATTGTTTCAAGGAGAATCGACCATCCAGCAAGCGATGTTCGTTCCTTGTTTAGGAAAGCACCATGTACAGTTTCCCGCAGGAATGGGGCTGAAAGGGGGGAAAGCCCGAGCAGGAGGAAAGGAATTCACTCGTTTTTATGCGCGAATAAGACGAGAGATCGGTGTAAGAAGAAGTTGTAAACGAGAGCCAGGGTTAGAGGAGGAGCCCAACGGTGCATCCCAGGGCAAGCTGTTGCTCAAATTTAGGGACGGACGACCGACTAAGGACGCGGGAGTAGGCGGGAGACGGGGAGGCGCGGGGGGGGCGCGGGGGACGGGGGGCGGGAGAACCCGGACGACGAAGCGCCCAGACTTCCTCCCCGATCAATACTCAAGACAAAGCGGATAGAGCTTAGTCTCACAGCTTTTCTATTCATTCTCTATCTGTTCTCTCTGCACCACAGTCGTCAGCGAAACAAAATAGAGACAACAGACAGATCAGCTACCCCCTCCCCCGGCGGGCCAGACGAACGGGCGACCCGGCCGACAGGGAGCGATAAAGGAGTAAAAGGGGGACGCAGGAGGTTTATAAGCCCGAGCGATGGGGCGCCCCCTCTGCCCCGGGGGGGGGGGTGTGGGGGCCCCCCCCCCGGCCCCGGGTAGAGGCATATTTTTTAGGTCAAAAGCACATGTTTTAGGGATAATTGAGGTCAAACAGGGTATTCTAGACAATACACCCCCAGCAGGTTAAGGCATCTTAGTTGGTGTGGAGGGCTAGGGTAGCTATGACAGTATAAGGAGGTTCAGGTACTCTAAGACATATGGGGCTATGCAAGGGGGGGGTAGATAGGGCATTTTTTATGTTTTGCCAAAGGGGTATGCAAGGGGGGGGGGGGCTATGCATAGGGGGGGGGGGGGGGGTAGCAAGGTAAATAGGATAAGAACTTGTTTGGCCCAAGGCTCTCTGACCCAGATAGGAAGCAAAAGTAACAAGTCATTTTTTATTAACAATAAAAACAATCAACAAAACGCAAGATTCAACCTTTTGTATCTCAATACAGTTAATCAGAGAATATAAGAAAAAGAGAGGATGGAAGGATGTATACATTGTCCACATAAGTTTTATTATTATTCTTTCAGGTCCCTGAGACCTACCTATCCAGTATTTTATTGGTCACACAATAGCACAAATCACAGCCAATCTTAGTAAACAACGAAACTTTTAAGGACAAATCGCGACAAAGAAATCGCAAACCCAGAAACATGTCTGTCAGCCAGCATCAGAATAAACAAACAAAAGGTACATCAAATAAGCAATCGTATAAAGGGAGCGGGCGGGTAATTCGGGCAGACTCGCCTTTAGCTCTGTGGAATGACCAAACCAAGCCCAAAACACCGGAGGCAGTCCTAAGTACAATGCAAGGAGTTGGTCTGGAGGAGGCGGGGAGATGGCAAACAATAAAGCATCAGAACTACAATGAGAATACGTCGAAGCATAAAATCACCCCTCCCCCACCCCCTCCCAAAAGATAATAGACAAGTCACCGTAAAATGCGTGATGATGAGGAGATCAAGGCGAGTTGCGAGTGCATGACTTCTAATAGAGTACACAGGGGAAGAAATCCGATTAATCTATTTTACGACGCTTAGTCAAGTCAATTATGGCAATTATAGAATGTTAGTCAACGTCAGGGAGAGACGTAGAGAGGCTAGCCCAATAAAGTTCACGAGCATGAAGCAGGTGAGAGTGGCGAGAGTAGTCTAGTGGCGAGCGGGGGCGCCGCGGGGATAGGCGGGGAGGGGGGAGAGACGGCGCAGGAGCGGAGCTCAGAGCCACAGAAAACGAGAGGGGTTAATAGACTCAGGGAATTCAATGAGTTTCATTCATAGAGCATCAGGGGAATAAACGGGAGGAGCACCCCCCCAGATTTAGATTCACACCCCCCGGATGGGGGTAAGGATCATAGATGAGGAAGAACAGAAGAGAAAAAAGTACACCAAGAGAAATGTCCAGCAGAAATATCACCAAGGAATGCGGAGCGGCCCCCCCCCGAGGGAGGGGCCCCCCCCCCCCCCCCGTCAGATGCCCCATTTTTCTCAGTGTTAGGTTACCGGATTCACCCCTCCATGTTCATATAGGGATTCCCCGGAGTTTATACACGGTAGCGAACTCGTCCTGTTCACGACGTCGAGTAAGAAGAAGTGTCGTTTACTACCCGATGTCTGTGGGCACGCTCATCATACATTACCTGATAGCCTCGAGCTAAGGGTATGATAGGGGGCAATGCAGTGAATTTTTTATGTTTTTGAGGGGCGGAGGATATTTAGGTAAAGAAAGGAAAGGTTTACGTAGTATACACCCCAGTAGGCTTAGTACATTTTTGTCCCATGTTCAACGAGACAAATACGAGTTTAGATTGTATAGATTCATTCACATATGAAAGGCCAGAGGTCCAGGTGACCCTCGAAAACCAACTCATATGCCTCTACTCATTCAATGCGACATGCGACGAAAGGAGTTCAGTACATAGATGCGATGAGCGATTTTTGAAGTGGCGGTCGACTTTTATGCGCAGTCCTCAAAATCGATGCGCACTTAGTACTGAGCTCCTTTTTTCCACGCAGCACGTAAAATAGTAGGCAGAATGTCGTTAACTGATTTTCAGTGCAACTTTTATCGGCAGTCGACCAGGTCGCGCGGAAGAAACAAATGAGCAAGAAAGACGACCGCCGACCTTTCTCATCAAAAGTTATGAAATCAGATTCAGAGGGTTACCTCGCGACCCAGTACGGCTCTTATTGATATGGTGAATAGGATGGGTATGTACGAGAGAGGGAGCAGTTGGAGGAAGAGTTGGCCCAGGGTCTGGCGGTAGAAGGGGAAGCCTTTCTCCTTCAGTCTCCAGGTCATCGTACTGCTCTTCAGTGCGTAGATGGACGCAAAGAAGGGCTAAGATTCCATCTCATCTCCCGCACCCAAGTCAAGCTCACCCTCCCTCTCCTCTTCCTCAGAGCTCGTTCCCCCTGCAAAAGGTCAGGATCTTCTCTTAGTTAAGTTACACTCAAGTCTTTTTAGTTCTCACTCTTGCAGAGCATAGAAATACGTGAAGCATGGACAGAATTCCTCATGTCTATTTTACGCAGACATGACTACAGACCCTACTAATAAATGCTTTTGGTACATACACTAAAGTCGTCCAAATAGCGCTTTTTGTTGTTTTGTTTCCTTTGTTTTTATGCAAATTTTTTAGCATGAAGATAAGTAATAAATACCGCCTTCCCGTCTGTCCTCACTTTCTGGAAACTCATAGGAAGGGACATGAGGGCAGGAGATTTATTTATTTTTACAAAAAGCGCTACCACATGTACGCGAAGTTATTTGCAAACTCCCATTTTTATCTCTCATGAGACTCGAGAGAAGCAGTCAAAAACCCATGATGGCTATTTTCAGCCGATTAAATAAATACCCTTCTCTTCTGCTCTCAGGGCGGAATCGCCAACTTCCTTATGTACTGAATTGCGTCGACACTTGGCAACGCTAAATCACGCAAAACACGACACCCCACAAGCCTTACGCCGATGCGTTTTTATCTTTTCATACTTGATATTTCTACTTTATTTTTGGGCGTTTCGGTTTAATTGCCAGGTCGCGCCATTGGTTTGACTGATCGATATCTCTAGAGCACCTAGAGTTTTTATTATTTCATCATCACTTATTCATGATCATGCGTGCGACATACAACATTTCTACTAATCAGAACATCGTACCAACATATTGTGATGAAATAGCGTTTACATACATTCGTATGTGTTTCAACTTACAAATTGGCTCCAAGTACTTTATACATAAATTTGCATAAGTTGGCTTATTAGAAATCACCCCACTTTTACATGTATTGTACATACGTACGTAATGTATACGTATAAAAAGTGATCGGCGGTCAAAATCGAAGCAGCGTCCAAAATCATGATCAATGACGAGCCAGGGTCCAGGAAGGGAGTGAGGCAGGTCAGATGAAGGCGGCGGAACTGCTTATCAGCTTCTCAGTCTTTTGCAAATGGGTGGACGTGGTGGAAGGTGGAGAATGAGTGAACCTTAATTCCGGATGGCTGAGGATTTTCATGTCTATGTGATTGGGTTTTGAAAAGGGTTGAAGGCTCTTGTGTGGGTGTCTTCTTATTCGAACCACTCTGCGGTTTCTTCATAGAGAGTTCTTTTCTTCATCACAGCGTTGTTACTATTATTGATTGAGACGAGAGAAAGAAAGACCATGGCGCCCACTACCCCCCCCTACCCCCCTTATTGCGTGTTTTTGCCCTTCTCTCGGTGTCGGTTGGTGGGTGTATTGCGCTTTAGACAATCGGTCCACTAAAAATGCAGATTTGCCGTCGTGAAGGCTTTCTTGTCTGCGGGTTCTTGGGCTAGTCTCTCGTTCGCTCCTTCTCTTGTGCGAGCCGGGATCCTTGATCTATTTTCGCCCTATGTCTGCCCACTCTCGACGATCTTGGTTTTCTCGTTCTGCCCTTGGCCTTGGTCTCCTCTTCCTCCCTTCCTTTTCTCTTCTCCTTGGCGTTCGTCTTTGCTCTTTTTTCTGTTTTCTCTCGGCTTTCTTTCCCTCCTTGCTTTCTTTTTTTTTTTCTTATCTACCAAAGAATTCCATTAGACATGTCGTATTTTGTTCGTAATACGCTTCAACGCTCTAACCTTTTACCCAACTGTATCGCATAGTCCAACCAGAAAGCAATTCTAGCATATCTGCATCGATTTCGCTCGTGCTTAGTTTCGTAAACAGATTACAAATGCTTCGCTCGCGCATGCCTGCTCATAGGTCATAACATAAGGTCACTTATGTATCCCATGTATCCCTTTATCATGCTTCTATTTTCTAATCTTCATATCGTTTGCAGTAGATATGACACTCCCTCTTCTTCAAAAGAAATTTGGGTGAGCCCCCAAATTATGGGCGATAAAAATCGGGTGGCTTGCGCTCTCTTTCCGATCGCCTCACGGCTTGAGGCTGTTCTGCCGGTGGTGGAGCTTCAGCTTCGGCTTCTTCGCCTTCTTCCTCCGACTCCGGCAGTTCTTCGTTTTCTTCCTCATCATCCAGGGTAGGACTTCTGTTGTCCGTCGCGTCTGGTAGGAAGTAGGTGGGCGGAAAATATTTTCTCATTTTCCTTGCGTTCCATACTTGGCCGTCTGAGAGTAGGTAGGTATAATCTCCCAGTGACTTCTCGACTCTCTTCGGTTCAGAGTACGGACTTTGCCCTTTGCGTCTCTGACTAGCAGGAATCTTTGTGCGCACCACATCGCCAACCTTGTACGGTAACTTGGGCTTCTTTCTATCTTTTCTGTACACTCCGTACCTTCTAGGCTTTTGTGGTTGCTGCTCCTGCCCTTGTAGCTCCTTGTCTGCTCCTTGCATGAAGATTTTCACATCCGTCTTCATTTTCCGATTTGTCATGAGCTCTGCTGGCGACTTTCCATCAGGCGTCGGTGCCGTTGCCCTGAAGGATGCCAGAAACTCGTTGAACGCCGATTTCCATGTATTCTCCCCCTCCTTGTTGAAGGTTTCAGCAAACTTCTTCACGGAAGCGTTGAATCTTTCCACCAGCCCATTTTGCTGTGGATTGTACACGGCGCAGCGCGAATGCTTGATATTCTTTGATGCCAAATAGTCCTGGAATTCTTTGCTGATGAACTGGGGACCATTGTCGCTGACAATTTCTTCACAGTTGCCAAATCGAGCAAAGCAATCGTCCAGGAAATTGACGATTTGAGCAGACGTTATTTTTGTGCACCACATCACTTCTGGGAACTTGGAGTAGTAGTCGATCAGAACCACGGCGTATTTTTGATTCCCTGGTGCATTCCAGAACTCACCAGCAATGTCAATTGCCAATTTCTTCCAGGGCCCATCAGGCAAAGGGATTTGAGTGACTGGGATGTCTTGTTTTGGTTCTGTCGCTTCGCTGTTTTGGCAGTTTTGGCAGTGCTTCACCAGTCGCTCCACTGCTTTTGCCATGCCTGGAAACCAATAGAGTTCACGCAGGATTCTCTTTGTTCTGGTTATTCCAGGGTGCCCGCGATGTCCTAACTCCAAGATGCGGTGCTGTAGTGAAGCTGGAACCACGATCTGATGATCCGCTCGAAACACCAGCTCTCCATCTGTGGTCAGCTCATGCCGAACTTCGTAGTACGGATGCAATTCAGGCGAGATTTTTGCTTTGTTTGGCCACTTGTCTCCCTGAACCCATTCTTTGATTTGTTGCAGCTTTTCGTCCTTCCTGCTTTCAGCACGGAATTTCGCTTCGGAAATGTTGCTGCTTTGTCTCAGTGATGCGATGATGATGCCTTCTGTGTCGTCAACAAGCGCCATCTCTTCCGATTTCTGGGTCAGTCGGGAGAGTGTGTCGGCAACTTTGTTTGATTCAGCCTTGACGTATTCCACTTTGTAGTCGAAAGCTTTAAGGCGATCATACCATCGTCGAATTCTCTGGCTCGCTCTGCCAGTTCCGTATCGGGACATCATTGTTGCCAGAGCCTGATGATCAGTCCTGATGACGAATTCTCTTCCAATCAGAAACTTTTGCCAGTGCTCAACTGCCCACACCATTGCAAGTGCTTCTTTTTCTCCAACTGAGAAGTTTCTCTCCCTTGCGTTCAAGGTGTGTGATGCAAACGCCACTGGTCTGAGTTTCCCATTTTGAATCTGTGCCATCTCTGCTCCGAGCCCTACCTCTGATGCATCAGTAGTGATCACCGTTTTGCAGTTGGGGTCGAAAATGGCCAGAACATTATCACTTGTCACCAGCTCTTTGATCATTTGAAAAGACTTTTGGCAATCCTTTGTCCACTTGAATTCTGGTTCCCTTCCTCTGGTCATTGCTCTCAGTGGTTCCACTGTAGTCGCCATATCTGGAAGAAACTCACTGTAGTAGCCTGCCATACCAAGGAAAGTCTGAACTTCTTTCAGTGATTTGGGTTGCGGCATGCCCACAATCGCTTGCACATTTGCAGGGTCTGGTCTGACTCCATCCGAAGACACCAAGTGTCCTAGGCATTGAATCTGCGACTTTCCGATCACACTTTTGCTGAAGTTGACTCGGAAATCTTTCTCTGCCAGCTTTGCACAGACTTGAATAAGACGTGTGTCATGCTCAGTCTTCGTTTTCCCATGAACAATGATGTCATCGATGTAGTAGAAGCATCCTTTTAGGCCAGCAAGTGTGAGGCCTACTTGTCGCTGGAAAACTGAAGCTGAATCCTTCAAGCCCATCGGCAATCTGGCATGTTGAAATAGTCCATCATGAGTCAGAAAAGCTGTCAGCGGTCGTGATTCGGGCGCCAATTCGATGTGGTAGTAAGCCTTGGACAAATCCAGTTTTGAGAACCACTTGGCCCCATTCAGCTCCAAGAACAATTCCTTGATGTGTGGCAATGGGTGCCGCTCTGGAATCACTTGTGGATTGAGCTTGGTCAGGTCACAGCATATCCTGACTGGACCGCTGGGGCGATTCACCACCACCAGTGGATGAACCCATTCCGATTTTTCAATTTTCTCATAGATCCCTGCATCAACAAGCTTCTTTATTTCTGCCGAGGTTTCTTCTCTCTTCTGTATTGGCACAGGCCGCAATTTCTGCGCCACTGGTGTCGCATCAGGCTTCAAGGTGATTCTGTGCTGGAATCCGGGATATCTGCCAATCCCAGCTGAGAACAGATTTGGGAACGTCTTCTTCACTTCCTCAATTAGCTTCTCACTCCCAGCGTCACCCTTATCTATCGCCTGCATGCGTCGTTTGTTCGGTTCCCTGGACAGCACTTTTTTCGCCGACGTGTCAATCACCATCTTGAGTGCACGTTGCGCTTCTATGCCCAAAACACAGGGAAGCCCGTTTTCGACGACGAAAACTTCAACTGGAGCCACGTTGCCCTTCCATTGAAGCTTCGCTTTGAAGAAACCGTAAACTCTGCCAACTTTCGATCCGTCGAAATTGGTCAAATTGAAATGCGCGGCAGAATACAGACCCACATCGAAGAATTTGTCATACTGTTTCTTCGTCATAGTGACAGCCTCGCTTCCGGTGTCACACATGAACGTGATGCTGTGGTTGACGCGCCCCTTGTCCTTGCGGTAAGATTCCACAGTGACAGATTCATAAATCAGGGTATCCTGATCCTTCGTCGCCACCAACAGCCTTTTGACCTTTTGGCCGTGATTCTTTTCGATGTGCAGACTGTTCATTTTGCTTTCTTTCGCTGCCGACCCTTGTTTCTTTGGCTTTGCCGCCGCCATGTTTCTTGGAAACGATTTTGGTTTCAGCTCGGGGTGCGACTGCCAACATACCGTTGCGAAATGATTTCTGTTGTGGCAGTTGTTGCACGTTTTGCCTGCAGCTGGACACCCAACAGCCCTGTAGTTGTGATGACCCAGCTGTCCGCAACTGACACATTTTGGCTGCTTTTTCTGCCATTGACTGCCGCTGCCAGATTTTTTCCCATGTGCAGAAGAATACTGTGCAGCGCTTTTCTGCTGTCGACTGACTGCTCCGATCAGTGATGATTCTGCTGCCCCTTGCATAATTTTAGCAGTTTTCAGCGAATCTTCATACCGTCGTAACAGAGACAAAATGTCCGTCACTTCCGTTTTGTCAGAACGCAGCAATTCGGGCAGAAATTCTTTGTGCCGATTTTTCTCTATGAGAGCTGAACGCATTCTCTTGTCCAGGGAGTCGCCAAAGTCGCATTTTCGTCCCAACGCCAGCAAGTCAGTGTAGAAATCGTCGATGCTTTCGCCGGCCGTTTGTTCGCGTTGATAAAAGACGTGCTCCGCCTCCAGCGGGTTAATCGCCTTATCAAAAATCTGCCGGCAAACATCTTTCATGGCATTATGAGGACCTCTCCAGCTGGTCTCCCAATCCTTGCAGCTGGCTTCATAGCGTCTTTGACCTTCGGAACCCAGGACAGAGTACAGTAGCCGATTCTGCAATTCATCCAAATCGGCAGGGTCGGGCGGTAACTTGACTGACAATTTGTACAGATGAGCGAAAGTGTCGTAGCGCTGGATCCATGTTTTCCATGGCAGTGTTGGTTCTCCCGCCTCTTCAAGAAACGGTGTGCAGGTTTTACCTGGTGAAGCCATGATGAATTTCAGAACGGCGTCGCCATGTCGTATTTTGTTCGTAATACGCTTCAACGCTCTAACCTTTTACCCAACTGTATCGCATAGTCCAACCAGAAAGCAATTCTAGCATATCTGCATCGATTTCGCTCGTGCTTAGTTTCGTAAACAGATTACAAATGCTTCGCTCGCGCATGCCTGCTCATAGGTCATAACATAAGGTCACTTATGTATCCCATGTATCCCTTTATCATGCTTCTATTTTCTAATCTTCATATCGTTTGCAGTAGA
>JASAMW010002701.1:0-29481 GCA_030247985.1 Epsilonema sp. ZAB3_2
ATAATCGTCAAACATACAGAGCATTGCATCAGTCGACAATAGGCAATTATCAACGAGCAACCAAACCTAATCTATGCACTACAAAATATTACAAGAAGGTTTCGCAGAGATAAAACTTCAAAATATTGCACCAAGCCATCGTCCATATCATCATAAAGGAGTGTCACAAAAGCCAGTACACAGTGATCAAAGACATGCTGGGTGACAAGAAAAGTGACGACGACGCACAACAAACATCCCACGACACATAAAATGCAAGTAGGTTAGGTACGTACCATATAGCCCTCGATCTTTTACCATATAATCAACCATAATTAGGACACGACAAATAAATACGGATGTTGGCAGCGGAATGCACAAAAACATTTCTTTTTCTCTAAACTGCTGGAACCCTGATCGGACCCTTCGTCTTTCAGGGACATTGCAGTCCCAAAGCTCCCATCAGGTTGCTACCAGACATTCAGTCCCAAATTTCCCATCAAGTTGCTAGCAGTTTCTTCATTTATGCAGCATTGGCGGCATTTGCTGCGAGTGGGGTTGGGGTTGGCCACCCGGCCTAAGTGAAGAGAATTGGCTGCCGAAAAAGTTCGCATATACTCTGCCAGGCAGCACAGGAGTCAGATATGGTTCGGATTCGGGCCGAATGAGCCGGCTGAATGGATCTGGCGCATAGCGATGCAGCAAAGTTCGAATTTGTAGGACTAGCAGTGGAAAGTCGGGTCGATCGCAGGCCAGCTCCGTCCAGCATGACGTCATCATAAGATAACTGCAAAAATAAGTATGGGAACATAAAAAAGGACTTTGAGGAAGAAATCCCCAAAGAGTAGAAGCGAGGACAGAGAAGAGAGGACAGGACACTACATATGTAATTATTCTTGTTGTTTAGATAAAGCCAATAGAATGGGTAACTTACACTTCATCTGGGCACTGTATGGGCTGTGGCAAACGATGCCCAGCGGCCAAGAAATCTTTGAGCTTAGAGTTGCTAATATCCGCATACGGCACGACAGCTCTAGTCATCAGTTCCCACACAAGAATACCAAAACTCCACTGCAAATAGAACAGGCTCCATTTTCAGAACTATCGACACATCTCTATTATTTTTTTGCGTGAAGTGAAAAGCTTTCCTTCAGGATAGGTACCATATGTACACTAACCACGTCCGTTTTGGTGTTGAATAATCGGCGATTGTGCAAGCTTTCAATGGCCATCCACTTGACTGGAAGTCGCGCCTGGGTTCCCTCCATGAGCCAGTCCTTCTCGTACAAATCCAGAGCCAGACCGAAATCCGCCACCTTTACCACACGATCTCCCGTGATCCTAGAAAACGAATAGGAATAAAAAACTCATTAGACATGGGAGGGGCAAAACCAAAAGACTTTAGAAGAACAAAAGAAGAACAAACTTTAGAAGTCTTTAGAAGACTGGAATAATATTTTTTTGAAAAACTGCTATCGTGACAGCTCTATCCTGTATACATGTACTTGTAGGTACGTAGCTTACATGCAGTTTCTGGCAGCCAGATCTCGATGGACGAACTTGAGACCCGCTAGATAGGCCATTCCCTGAGCCACTTGATAAGCAAAATCCAACAGCTCCATCACCACCAATGGCTAGAATGGAATATTCAAAAACAGAAATTGGCAATAAATTGGCCAAAAGAATGCTGAAAAAGCTACTACGATACGAACCTACGTATCATGTACACCTATGTATTGGTACCTTTCTTTGGTCAGCGACGAAGCTGCGCAGATCCCCGTGTGACATGAATGGTAATATGGCCCATGGTGTGCCCTTTTTACTAATGGTCATGCCTAAGAGACGCAGTACATGAGGATGGTCGAAATCTTTCATGATGGCGCCTTCCCGTAGAAATTGCTCCACCGAACTCACGTCTTTGATCTTGTCCCCTGGAATAAAACGTAGCGAAACGTTTTGGCAAGAACTATGGGAAAGCTTTTTAAAATTTCCTCGTGACCATTGCCAATTCACCTTTGAGAGTTTTCACAGCCACAGGAATTTGCTGCCCGGAAACGGGATCGCGTAACCGGCCGCGGTAAACGTTTCCAAAATACCCTGAAACATTTCAACATCTTCCTCCACTGCTTACAGGATGCAGTACATATACAGTTTGGCACATGCTATAGGTAGGTACCTATAAGTGCTTATTCAATATCAACGATGAAATCAGCCTAGATCTTTGGTAATTTTTATCGACAAACAATATAGCATGTTAGACTCTTAGACATGCTCAAACAATATTTTAGGCTAGCGTACCTTTTCCGACCATTTCTTCTAGCACCACATGTTCACTTGGGATCAGGAGGTCGGATATTGTCGCCTTCAAATCATTGCTAATCTGCGACATCACACTGAAGGCGTTACTGCTGCTTGAGCCTACAAAACAAACAATGCACACGTTAACATAATTTTAATTATTGAAATATGTATGATAAATTATCGAGTCCCGCAGCTCAAACAATTACATACCACAGTATAGTACTTTTCTGGCCCTGCCCTTATTACTATGTACATACGAGGCATCCACTCCCGTGATGGCACGGCACAACCTTGATCAAAATAATCCGATTCCCCATATCGATCAGGGCTAAATCGATTATCGATCGCCGCAGTTGAAAAAGTTGGTTCATCATCCTCAAAATCCGTCTCCATGAGAGGATTCATGTAGACTTGTCCCAAGGCCATATTCCATAAAAATGTTATGCTATTTATGATCAATATTATTCCTCTCTTGAACTCCAGCCGAAACAATGGTAGCAAGGAAGATAGAGGAAAATGATGCGGGCTTGTCCTTGCAATACAGGGATGATAGATGGCATCAAACAAGACAGTCTTGTACGTACAGTACGTATACAGTACGTGTATTTCGTGTCTCTGCTTTGTCACACAAAAACTGAATAGTGACAAAACGCAATTAGCGAAAACGCAATGCTACTATCAATTCTTCTCCGTCGTGGTTTAGCCTGAGTCTCAGAAAGGTCAGAATAGAGCAGAATGTTTTTCGTTTCTTTGTTCCCCGCACTGGTTCTTAAATTTCTGAGAGAAACGGCGTGGCAATGAATTGAATAATGGCACAATGATGGGGCTTCAGTTATTGAGATCCGTAGCGAAGGAAAATAAATTCCGAGCAGGTCGTCGAAAAGAAAAGTGGACAGTAAAATACAAAACGTCAAGTCGAAAGCATAAAGAATAGTAAATCATCGATAACGAAACCACCCTTGGGAGACTGAAAGGTGTTCTTTAGCTTTCATGGCGTAAGGTTCAATTCTTTGGCGAAGCTACACCCAAAGGAATAAGGCTGAGCGTTTGTGCACATCCATTCCAAAGTACGTACGTACTAGCGCAGTAAACGTACATACTGTGAGATGACTGGAACATTGTCAACAGAAATTTTGACAAGCTATTCGGAAAAGTTTGGCGAGGGCGAGTGACAAAAAGGCTGAGTAAACTTGCAATTTTAACGTATGCCACCAAGCTTCACACTGTTCAATCTAGGACAGAAAATGCGCCAAATATTTTAATGAAGCTACTGTACAATTGGTTACTGTACATACAGTACATACATGGCTGGTCCGGTCCACGTGATTGCTGCAAGCCTGCTAAACTTTGCGCAACGGGCAGCATGTGTAACTTTTACACGGCGTAAAGCTTTCTCAGTGCTAGGTGCGCACTGTCCGTTACTTCAGCGCTATAGTTCACATAGCGGTATAGCACAGCAGTTGTGGCAAAAGCAGTGAAAAGCCGAAAACTGGTCCTAAAGTCGACAATGGTCGCCTCAAAGCAAATCGAAAGATCAAATAAAATATTCTTCGAAGAACACAACGCTGCTTGGCATTGGCTTGCAGGTATAACAGTACAGTGGGATGCGCAAGTTGGGCCTATTTGTCGGCAATGAACAATAGCGTGAACAAAGCACCACTGTCCCTCACAAATTACGCATTAGGTTGTGGTCGTGCCGTTGCCTTGCATAGATTTTTGGGGCTTTCATTACGTTGCCTGATATTGAAATATTGTTTCAGGGGCCGTCAAAAAAGAAATTACCTGTCAGCATATAGGCCTATTTTTTGTAAGTGGCACTATGCCCCAATAAAAATGCCTGAATTGAATATTAAAAACATATACGTATACCCTGTTTCAAAAATGAACCCGTCTTTCGTCAAATCTACAGTATCACAACGGAAGCAATAATTCGCTAAGTGATAATTTATTTGCAAACAAATACCCTAGTCAGCAATGTTTCTAACCTGTTCCGGTGCCCCAATCTGAGTTGTACGGCGTGCCTCCTCCTCCGATCTGCATGGGACAATGCCTGACTCCAGCTGGGCTCTTCCGTCTTGTACAGTAATAATACTGCACCAAGCCCACGACGACAGCCACAGTCACGACGCCCAGTACAAAGCCCACAATGAGCAGGACCGTACTGTTCTCTGCCACCATGGAGCCGGCGTTGAACACCGTCGATTCCCCACTCTTCCCTCCAGCCATCTGTAGCACAGCGGGTGTGTCGCCGGCTCCCGCGCCGCCTGACAGCACCGAGTTCGATTCCCCGCCCATCCGGTTCCGCCAATCTTTCCCCACAGTGGACGATGGACGAAGGGCATAATTCGGTTCCAGACCCAGATGGTTGGCCGCCATGGTCGTCTAGAAAAGTCAAAAGAAAAAAGAGAGAATAGGGTAAGGAGGAAACAACCTGTTCGGCTTGTGTAAAAGTCGTCTGGCTGGGAAGTTCGATTGGTTTGGACTGTGTAATGCGATAACCCAATATTATGCTATAATGTATAGGCCTACGTATCTTTTTGATATGCTGCCGGTCAGGGTACTACGGGGAAAATTCGACCATGATAATCGACGTACGTTACAGTCTGTACGTAGAGGCTATAAAAGCGAGTTCTTTTGGAAGACACGACTACAAAATGTCTGACAGCAAAGGCGACAGCCCAGAAATAAAATTTTCTGTTACATAATCATGGAAAAGAATTGGGACGGTCGGTTCTACCCCAGTTTACCCTACAGGCAGAGAAGGTACTGTAAACTGGAGGTTAGACACATGGGAAATTGTGGGTGAGGAGGGAAACGTGAAAGTGTCGCGTGCCTCATCTCACGACAGCAATTATTTCAGACGTCGATCGCTTGAGGCTGTGGAAAACTGAGTAACGCATCGGTGGGGGTTGCATGTCACATTCTTTTTTAGAATGAAACATCAATTTTACGGTTTTGGAAGAAACGGCAGCAACAAAAGTCCGCGATGACTTGGCAAGGCGGCGGCACATGACGACTTTTTTGCTGTAAAAGGCCCGAACAGCTGTCCAAAAGACCGCGGACAAATTTTTGTTGAACACTTTATATACAAGTATACATACACGAACGCGGGTTCCGGTGTATCTTTTTTATTTTTCAATCTGATTTCAACTTCGAGGTTGATAGGTCAAAGGATGGGCAGACTAAAACGTGACACAATGCCCACGACACGTTGGTTCATTGGGCAATAAGATTTTAGAACGTGTAGGTTTGAGGTGAACTCCACAGTCGTGAAATACAGTCATAATATTTTTTTACCAGAATTTTATGACATTTGGAGGTCAACTATGTTCGAAATACCATTTTTTACCTATACCTATTTCACACCAATACCATGATTCTGCCATACTGATAAAGATAATCAAACCATACAGCAAATCTTGATGAGCCACTTTTTGAGAATTGTGTGAATTAGCTTATATATTTTAGGATTTTATTTTGTTTTTAATTATTTTTTATTTAGCAATGGATAATAATTAGTTTAGAAAATTAATTGTTGTTATAAAATAAAGTTCAAAAATCGAAAAGTTCAAAAATAGGCTAAAAAATAGGACTGAATAGAGAGCACAAACCGATCAATTTCATCTTATCCTTTCCCTCATTGGTTTTGAGCAACACACTTTGTCAGGTTGATTACGAAAGTGAAATTTCTTGGCGACCAGGAAAAAGATTTTTCACTACAGGTCTAAAAATCTAGGTTAACAACTCAACGGTTCATTCTCAGACAAATTCGAAGACAATTTTTGCCGCAATCACAATGCCGCTTTGTCCTGCCAGCCAAACAAGAAAACCACAGAAACAAACCAAATAAACTGGTGGAATTTCGAAGGTAAAAACAAAATCTCCCAGGTTTGTACACAAGATGCTTACTTTACATACCTGTGGTCAAAAGAAAAAGGACTAGACTTTCCCCCTTCAAATTTAAGATGTTTCACTATAGTTCTTCTATGTAATTTATCCCTTTCCTGTCCAAATTTGGACATGTAGTGATCATGTAATTCACGTCGAACGTACGTACTATATAATGTTGTACGCAATTCCCGAACGGCCGGCCGAGTCTTGTCGTGTTTGGGTGCATGTTTTCAGCAGCAGTCTAGTCTCCATGGCCCAGTAGCACAAATTGTGAGCGAAGGAGAATGATCCCCTCTTTATCCTATACGCAATAGTGCTGGATAGTGGATATAGTGGATATCAAATCGCGCAAGGATTTTTCGTCCATGGGCGGAATTGATGTCATTCGCACAATGAACATGTCACAAACGCGAGCCAAGGTGTTAGAGATAAGGAAATGAACTTTCGATATGAATACATATTCATACTTATTGTATGTACGAAAAAATATCATACTATCGTATCTACATACGTACACGTAGTTTAAAGAGGAGAACAGTAGGACAATATTGAAAAAATACTTAATATATGATAAATAAAATAAAGACTTACCGTAGCCCATAGAAACGCCCGTGTCGTGTTGCGCAAAGCCAGCCGATTATTCCGACTGCTTCCACCTCCGTAATACAGAGAATTTTGAGCCATTTTCTTGAAGCTGTAATTCCGTAAAGCTTGGTTTCTCTTTTAAAATTTTCACGACTTCTTTGCCAAGTGACCAGCAGCCCGAATAATAAATAAATAATCGGCCAATCGATCAAATATTGCAGCTTTTCATCACAGCAGTAGTCAAATAGGTAGATTTCAGTTGTCTCATAATGCAGCGACAATAAAAGAGGGACATCCCTTTTCGTCCTTCAGGTGTGACCATTTCCGGTTACTTCCATCAACTGACCACAACAAAAGTGGTCTGCAAAATCTAACCAAAGCCACAACACGACGCAGTCCATTGTCCAGACGTAGGTACGGTATACTATGTGCTGAGCTGCTATGTCCATTATTATTTTATTCTGCGTCCAGTTCAGTAGACAAGTAAAGAATGTCCACCACTACCACATATCAGCAGCCGTCCATTTTGTCGCACCTTCCAAATTCTTTTCTCACCATCCAGTGGCTGCTTGAGGCGACCTGCTGATGTTGTTGACCAAACGGCTAAAAAAATTGGCAATTCGATACTGTAAACCATGAAATTTTCGAACGCACAAATATTTCGAACAGAAGGGGGGGTCGTTTAGTTCGAACACTTTAATTTTCGAACACAGAGCTCAGCCAAGCTCTACGTACGTACGTACACGTACGTACGCACTGCACGTGCGTGCTGTATGCTCAACAACAATTTTTTTCCCTTCGCTAACCTATGGTATAGTCTGGTCCATCGCCTAGTAGTCACATGTCAATGTTTACCGTTTAGTGATGCATGGCTGTATATATGTACCATACCACACCGTATGTATGGTGCTGTATATGTACTGAGAAGTCTAATGGTACTTAGCAATAAATTTGTTCAACATACAAAAAGTTCGAACCATGCAATTTTCGAACAAAAGTTTTTTGTTCGAATTGTTCGAAAATTACATGCGTTCGAAAATTTCATGGTTTACAGTATGTGTTTCTGACCAGCACTAGGACATAAAGGCTGCATATTGGAGAATGGCGACAGAAGGTTCTGTCGCAGCATTATCATTTACGGACTCAGGACTGCTACTATATTATGTACACCACTACATACTAATTGTCGGAGAAAATCACGCGAACACAAACGGTAAACAGAATCAAGTAAATTTCTACAAAAGACGACATGACACAGTAGCACACAGTTGGCTGAATAATCAGGTGCAAAGGTGGCCAGTAGTCTTTCCGGCGCCCCACAAGGTCAAATCCCGCAACATAAAGGAGAATGGAAGCCACTTTCCCCGCGTTTTCTAGGTGATGACCAAACCAATTCCAGAATAAGTGTGAAGGAAATTGGCAAGGTTGTGGTCAAAAATCGCAGTGATAAACAAGGCACCAAACTGTGCCAATCAGTATAAGACGTAAAACTCTGCTGCTGCAAACCTCCCTTATACACAACCAACACAGTGCGAAGGGTTTGTTTGTAACAAAGGTAAAGGATATGATTTTGGTGGAAAAAAGAGAGAGCCGTGAGATTCAGCTTACACTTATAGCTAATGACATTTAACCCTCACTCCAAGCCGCGTCGCACGCGCTAATTGGCATGGCGAGAGGCTTGAAAACGTAAAGATACACTGAAAGTGACCAGCGGTCGAGTTTTCCTCAGTCCAACTAGTTTCGTACACTTGTGAAGGCAAAGACAGAAGCATTTCAAGCACTAAAAGCAGGAGACAGAGATGAAGCTAGTAAAGTACGCCAGGGAAAGAAAATAGTAGAGTGAAGTTAGGTAGGACACGACACGTCGGTCTAGCCTAGCCACTGACCCCGCTGACTGACAAACGGAATAAAAAGTCGCCAAGAGAAAAAAGAAAACCCTTAGTTGTCAACGAAACTTCACGTCCGAATTTCGACCACAACCTATACAGTAGTGTACGAAATGCGGTAAGAGAAATCCACGAGCTTCTCCTTCCACTACTCAACTCATTGCGCCACACACCTGCATTTTAGAGGTGAAGCAAAAATTGCGGACCTCTCCCCAGTTGTCGAGTTGAGCTGTCCACAAGTGCGTAGTGCGTGGCCTGGCAGAGCTGCATGTACAGTATACGTATGCACATAAGTACGGGTTGGCTATTGACACCACTCACTCGTTCGTCCGCCAATCGTTCACTGGAGGCCCACCACACCTTTTCAAATGTACGTACAATACGTAATAGTAAACGTCTCGCATCGCGGTGTTAAAATGTACATACGGCGATCGGGTACAAGGAGGTACTGCAAAGTGCAGAATTTTTGGATTAGAGAAGAGCGAAAAATTACGGATCCTAGGTAGGTATATGGGCACCCATTTCACCCACTTTGGCGTGGAATCTTTTTGCGGAAAAGGGCAACGGATATGCCGGCTGTCCCAAAGTTTCTTCGGTTACAGTAGGGCGAGGCGCAAGCACCCTCCAGCCAGAGACGCGATATTACTTACGCGAAGAGAAGAAGGGGCCTTTGCATTGCATCTGTGTCAACAACTACATACAGAACGTCCAGGTCGGAAACACATAGGACGCAACCCGAACACCGACCGCCAACGGACGTCGTCGTCGTCGACATTTATGCATCTGCGGTTGGTCGTCCGCACGCCATCCACCACACACACACACACCCAAGGGACAGCCGGCAGAAAGCAAGCAAGAAGCCTCACTCACACGCGCCCGGAAAAGAAGAAAAGACGCCACAGGCAAAGGTCGGTGACGTCCACGTGTATGTATTTAGTACTCCGTCGGTGTACGGTACGTACTACGTAGTGATGCTTCCAACCTCTCAGCGACGGAGTGTCAATATCCACCGACAATAAAGGGACGGTGGTCAGCAAATTCTAAAGCAAGCTGTATGCTTTTCAGAAAACCAACCAAACCGGATAAAGCCAGTAGCAAAAAATTGCATAATCCGTTTTGATAGCCGGTGACCACAAAAAGGCTGCGTTCACTCCGACGCTTGCTGACGTATGAGGATACGTCAAAAATACGCATGGGCCAACTAGTAGACAGTCCAGGGATCTGCGGTGTATATAGTTTGGGCCTACGTGCAACATGAGAAAATGGCAGTTTCCAATCCAGAAAAAGCGACAAACTGCCACTGCCACGACCTTTTCCCTCTTTTCTCTATCGCCTTTCCTTTGGCCTGACCACTTCAACGGAAGGAAGCTAATCCCCAAGACAAACAGGGAGACCAAAAGTCTGGACTGCTGCTATTCTTCTTTGTCGAAATAAAGTCCGACTGGATGATCAAAAAAGCCCCTGAGAAAAAGCCGCACTGTGTCGTTTCGTCGGTCGCGGTACCGAATGTCAACTCCGTGTTTCGGACAAAATTATTCTCTCCTGCTGCGGCAAAACGTGAAGGTAAATCTGGGAGTTTTTGCCGGGCCGCGGCGGTAGGGAAAAAGAGTAAAATTCGTCTCTTGGGGTCCTTTGATGCAGGCTGCGTCCTTGGCTAGAGATCGGAATATGGAAACTCGCGACGAATTTTGTCGTCCAAAAAATATTTTCCACGCATACAAAACCTTGGGAGACGAAAAATAATGAGGCGTGAAACACATCATTGCGGAACATTCTCATCCTTAGACACTTTCAATTATTTCTAGGGCAGATGCAGGCTAATACTGAACAAGCTGAGAAATGAAGAAGGTTGTAGAACGTAAGGTCTCACTCAGGTATGTAGGTATGTACTGGAGGATGTTGTTGACCTAAAACGACACCACAAACAGGTACTGCTATCTCCGGCTTAATAATTATTGATACTTCCAATTTTGAGGCGAAAACAGAAAGTACACAAACCAGTAAACCTTCACCATTACCAAGGGCACATACGCGCGAACCCGCAAGAGGGATAGGAGGACATACAATACGGTAGGAGCGGAGAGGAGAGGCGCAAAGCAAATGCAAGCTGAACTAACAAGCTTCTTCAGTAAACCAATCCATGGACTGAATATGACGCGGTTAGAAGCTCGATCTCGATATCCTGCTCGAAAACACATAGGCGGATCCAATGCTTAGCCGAAACTTACCATATCGAAAAGCAAAGCAAAGCAGTAGTAACACGATGGTCAAGAAAAGTTTGTACACTTGCATTGCATACCCAAATAAAAAATTTTCCGAGCGCGCAAATTACACCTTTTCCCATCCAAAACTCAATGAGAGAGAGTGAGTGACAAGAGAAAATCTTGATGTTGAAGTGGTCCAAAACGTCCAAACTTTCAGGCGATTCGTATTTCGTACCAATACCGCCAGCATCTTTTTCCTCCTCCTCTGTCCATACATACAGTAGTCTACATATGCTTTGCTGCGCGCAGATCAATCCAAACGACAAGAGAGACGAAAACTTGAATGGGTATTCTGCTACTTCAGGAGGTGCAGAAATGGCAGAAAATCCGTCATTCGAGCACCTGGAGATATTAGGCAGCAGAACAAAAAGGACCCCCCCACCAAACACCAGAGATGAGAAGAAAAGAAAACCGCAGCGAAAAAGTGACAATCAGAAAACCTCCTAAACATCATCAGGATGTATCGCGATCGTGAAGAAGAATGTTGGATAGACTTTTTCATCCTGGGGATAAAAGAGGAACACTATCAAGTGCAGCAGAGGAAAATATACGAAGATAATCAATGAAAATAATGCAGGCCGCATCAAGAGCGAATTTTGGTGCATTGATCAGATCACAGGGTGATGATATTCTATGTAATTGCAGAGTTGATTATCGATGTACCTTTCAGACCTGTACATATACGGTATCGATGACGGGGTATTATAAAGGTTCCGGGGTGTGGGCTGGAGTAAGGGTGAAAACACAGGTGCGGGTGTCACCGTCAGTCACTTCCTAGGGGCGAAAAAAACGCGCGTAGACGTGGAGAGGGGAGAAGAGACCAGTAGAGAGCCCGCAAAAGTTCAAGAGAGAAAAGGTCCGGATATCCCATCCACCCCCAACACCCGCTCTTCACCCCGTGCGGTAGCCAGCCATGTCCGCAATCCGCATATTTATTATCGCGTTTTGTGTGCAATGGAAGAAAAATGTGGCACGCCTTTCGCGCAAAAAAGCGAGCGCGATTACAGACAGATCATGGGAGAACATTCACTGTCTCTCACGATGCGAGCTCGCGCGCAAGTCTATCTGGTTCGCATGCATACCTTACCCTCGTCGAAATACGTAGGAATGAGCCGTCGAAAACAGGAAAACGGCCGCGAGCGAAAGCACGTCGACAGCGCTGCGGCTGGAGACGCTATCGTGACAGGTGAATTGGGGGATGGGATTTTCTGTGGCGGCTGTCCAATACGCCAAGAGAACACAGAGAAGTCCCAGTTGATGGATGCACCGAGAAAGATACGGGGCGGAACGGATGGGAAACGATGATGATACCTACCTCTTGTAGAATCAGATCAGAGTTTAGGCCCCGCACCTGACCAGATGTGGGCGGGGGTTTTTGGGCGTTTAGTTATGAATGTTCTTGCCGCTGGTTTATGTAGCGTCAGCACCAGCACACGCACACGCAGCCTGAACCAAGCCACCGTAGGCATTTTACAGTAACTGCGGTGTAGTCTGGTTTGACAGACACGAAATGAACTACTACGTAGGTACATACACGACATACAGTGGTACCATGCAGTGTAGTACATATAACTACCTTAGCACATACAGCAAAGGAAAAGAGCAAGTTCGCTCCGCACGCGCAACAATCGCAAAGAATAGCGCCGGCGATTCGGAGGATGGCAAAAGCCACTGATTCTGTCGCCGACTGACGAGTGATTGACAGGCAGGCTTGTCAGTCACCTTGACACATGGCCAACGACGTAGTTTACAGAAGAATGAGAGTGTCGTAAAAAGTAAAGACTTCTTCTTTGGTCTTTTCACATGGCGCAAGAAAAGAAGAGCACTTTTCGGCCTCGTTTGGACTTGGATTGCTGCTGTACCTACACACACACGCGGCGAAAAGTACCGATGATTGGTCGGTCAGAATTTCTTGTCCGAAATGACATTGAACGCAACAATAGCAAAGATAGATAAGGTCAGAGGCACTGCACATGCACGCAACAAAAAAGCTGCTGAGCGCGCGCAACAACCAAAGATGCGGAAAAAGTTTCAAAAGGAATGAAGAAGTCATGCATTGGAAGGCGGAATACTGTACATTAGCGATTTTCTCAAGGAAGTTCGCTGACTTTTCTAATGGCATGCGCCGCCCTTTTACCTGCCGTACGTAGTGCGCGCTTCAGAGTAAAAATTGAGAAATCAAGACATCGAGAGATCTGCAAGAAAAATCATCACCGACATCGCGAAGAACAAGGATTGAACCTGTGGAGAGGAGAAGCCGATTTTAAAGATATTTTGGACGAGGAAACTGTTCACACCGAAACCGAACCGACCGACTGACAACTTTCACCCGCCACAAATCAATGATAAGAAAGGGGTGTACGAACTACGAAGTCGCTCTTTACTCAAGGTGGACACGCAGAGAAATTCGGCGATTGGGCCACTATTTCTTGATTTTTTTGCCACGCCAAAAGAAAACGAAAGTTTTTCGCATTCTCCAGTCACACATATCGACTGGAGAAAGTATGGAAAAACTAATTATTTCACCTGGTACGCAAAGTCCAACAAAAGAAAATACGACGGCCACAACGGCGTTGAGGGAAAGGTGTGCATACGGTGCACAGAATGGTAAGCCAAGGCCCGGTCAATTATCTCTCGCGGTGGAAAAACTTTTCCCACTCGATTTGGTTTTTTCTTTTGACGTGGTGGACCTACAAAGATGGCCCGATTTTCGCACATGATTATGCAGGCCCGCCCTGCATGCACAGCCACGCACCATACATACACGCTGCAGATCTAATGCAGAGCAGCACCCTCGAAAAATCTAAGTCGCACATATGCGGAGAAAAGAAGGCGAAACTCGAATTTTTCTTCAGGCTTTGTTTGGGTCAGTAGGAGAGACCGCGCCAATGCCTAACCGACTTTTCGCCCTCGCAATCATGAACGTCCGTCCGCACCTAATAAAATATTCGACGGACGTGTGCTTTTGCAAGGTGGGACACGGAATAATTTATGCACAATGTTTTTGACCGTGGGTGGTCTTGGTCCTCGTCACCAACGTAAGTTACGATAAACTTGACAATATGTTACCTCTGGCAAATTGCCTTTTCGTTTTCTGTACACCCGGCAAACGATCATTCATAGCGATAATTTACGGTTAAAGCGATAAACGCTGCTTTTCAAAAATATCCAAGAACAGCCAACCCTTGCTGTCCCACCCCACCCACATCGACAACAATCTTTTCGCTTTTCGGTTCTGCTTGCTGCTCAAATTTTGACGCGAATGGCGCATTTTGGATGAGAGGCATCAGGCATCTGCCCATCCAGCCAAACTGCCACTTGAGCAGCAGGGATGCCACAAACAAACATATCAAATTTCCAGGTGCTCTACGCTTAGCCCACCTCCGTCGTCGTCACTTCCAAATAACCCATCCTCTCTCTCGCCTCCTAAAATGTCAACCACCCCCAGGTCCAGTTCCAGACCTCACGCAATGTTCTTCACTCATCAATACGAACGACGCTATTTCATATCACGCTTTTGCCTATGAAACGCCACAATAGGCATATGGGGTGCGGGGTTTGGAGCGTTTCCATGAAATTTGAATGGACACAATGTCTGTATTTGGTACCTCATGCAAAATACGGCCTGGCCTCAATATCTAGCCAAGTGCATCCATTGCAATTGCTCAATAATACCAAGAATAATCAAAATAAATGCCCATGACATTTTATCGTCGACCGACCACCGTCAAGCAGCTGCAACCACAAAACACTCAACACGCCGCTGCAAATAGGTACGTATGTGGAGTTTGCTTGCAGAGACATACACATACAGCACATAAAATGTACATACACAAAAGGGCCCCTTTGCATGTCAAGCCAACAAAGTGTCTCATTCATTTCCATTTGACAACAATAATCATTGTCGGCGTCAGCTCGGATACTTCATGTTTCAAGCGACCAAGGAAGTGTACAGACGGGTCCAATGCCCGTCCTTGTAAAACGCCACCCACCGACCCTTCTCTCACAGATATCAGAGTGAAACATACAGGCAGATATAAATTCATGAGTTCAATCACCTACTACCTGCCAAAATTCGGGCAAAAACACCACCAATGGTCCTCATGAATAGTATTATTATGCACTCATTTCTGAGCGGCCAAAAGTAGCAGGTTATTTTGATTTTGCTAGTCAAATCAGGCGCAATAAAGACGCGGAGAAAGGCAGCAGTTTTTGCACACCCCTAATCAACGGTGTAGTGGGTAGTCAAAAGTGAAAACGAAGGCCATGTGACCAAAACTGTTTTGGTACAAACTTTTTATTTTCAAATCAGCGAATCAACAAATCACAGACCGAATAATAATGTGCGTGTCGCATTTTGTACCAAGTCTAAGTCGCACAATTTTGCATGACAGACAGACAGACAGCGCATAGGGGTGACAGAAATAAGCAGAGATTAGAATAGACTCCACACTACATACAAACATATGCACGTAAATAAAGAACAATACAGGCATACATACATACACCTCCGCCACAAGTAAAGGGCTAAAACAACCACCGACGCTTCCTATTCCTACACCTACGAGATGCACGCATTACATAATATTCTCACGTGACATTATTCCCTTTGCATCCCCAATAGGACTGGTTCAAAGAAAAAAAATGAGGGAATAGCCAGGTGTCCAGAAAAACATAGCCCAGTGTGGGTACCCCATAACCGGGTTTCCCCATAGTACCCTACACTTGTGTATTTTTCAAGAAAACGACACCTATCTCACGCCGGTCCTTATTTTGAACCAGTCCTATTCTGCATCTGCACGTATAGCTCTTATCCACACGTACCTACATAGACCAGACCAAACAACCGTTGCCAGGGTATCAAAACGTGAAAATATTCCTACCATAATTTTCCGGTATTGTCGTTCAATCATTTCGCTCTTGGTCACCAAAAACTGTGAAAAAATCCTAGCATACGTAACACACCCCCTTCTTCTTTTCCTTCTTCAGCGAGATATCTCCTTTTTCAAATGTTGCAAAAATTCCACATAGGAATGAGATGACTCACTTCGATCGTCCACTAAACGACGCAGGAACAAATCGCGATCTGGGCTGTCTTCTCTAAAAAAACAATAAGTAGGCCTATCAATTTCGACTCATTGGGTACGGCAAATTGGGACAAATAATTGGAAACCAAGCAAAGCTCCGTACCTCATTATTCTTAAAGGAGCGTAGGGAAAGCTTCGTTTTGCCCGCAGATGCGATACGAAATCACGGATGCGCTCGCTCACTGGCGTATCCAACTCTGGCAAATCGTCCTAGAAAATGCACAAAACAGTGTAGTTTGCCTACCCACGTACTTCTAGCTAGCTGGCTACACTGGATCACTAGTGCGATACACACGTGTTGAGTTCACTGCATGTGTACGTGTTGAAGGATAGAGCCAACGGTGAATTTCGAGAATTATTGCAACCCACGACAAGCGTGAGAAAATGTGAGACCACCCATATTTCGCTCGCTCGCGACCACCCATAATTCTCAATAGCGCAACTGGTCCATACTCGCCCTCGCCACGTGTGCAAGCGCACTCACTGAGTATGTACTGTCCTCGTTCTTTCTTACCAAATCTTCGTCGATGCGACCGAAATTCGGGACGTCGAAAAGCTGACGACAAAATTCGTCCGAGACAGCCTGACCCACGTAGACGAATAGGAAGGAGCCGCAGTCCAGCAGGTAGACGCCGTGTCTGTCCACTTTCTCATAGGACAGCTGGTAACGAGGAGGTCGAAACTCTTCTTCCTGTGAAACACAAACAAGAACACTCAAGAAAACTACCCGTGTCTTGTCTGTCATGATTAAGAGGGGAAATTATGTGATTTGAGGTCATCCGAGTGTGCAGTCAATTGGCTAAGGCGCTCGCCTGGAACGCGAGAGGTCCGGGGTTCGATTCCCTGGCACATCTGGCAAATTTTCCTTCTCGACTGAGCACGTAATAAAACCTCCCTGTGTCTCCCAAGTTCCAACACTATGTTAGGGCATAGGGAAAACCACTTGGCGTTGTGAAATCTGTCCAATCTTAGTATTTATGCCCTAATAATAATAATACAGTACCGTATCTACCGGTGCATAGTCCCATGGATGCAAAAATTGATAGGCCCTGCCCTATGGGGCTATGCATACGTCTGCATGGGCGGGGGACTATGCACCGGTAAATACGGTGCGTACTGCACATACAGTACCTGTGTATCGACAATGTGCAGCGGATAGAGCTCTGGATAGGTCTCTTTCATGAGCAGGAAGAGAGGGAGGGTGCGGAATTGGCACATGGCGAATACGCGCTCGTCCAACTTCATACTGGAACCGAAGCTGAAGGCCCGCTGAAACACAGAAAACAAGGTAGCGTCGAACTCGAAAGGCCGTTCCGTTAGGATAGTGCGAGGGGTAATTCGGGTTTGGGTCATCCCTGCCTTTATCTTCGTCAAAGCATAAAATACGCAGGTGACAGGCGAATCAGGAAAACTGTGCAAGCAGTTAAAGGGCAGATGTGGCAAAGATTTTTCCATAGTGAAGGCTGAGATCGATTTTTCAATTTTCCTTCGGTCAGTATACGTAGTTTTTTATGCTGAATTGATTTCACCCCCATGTCTCGACGAGATTTTGCCTCCTTGTAGAGAAACCCCACTTATACGTGTCGCTTCAAACGCCCGTTTGTTCTTGTCAGCGCCTCACTTCCTGCGTCATTTTGAACGTGAGAGCGGACGACGGCGCGCGCGCGGACGACAACGCGCGCAGATTCTAAATGACGCAGGAAATGAGGCGCTGACAAGAACAAACGGGCGTTCGAAGCGACACGTATAAGTGGGGTTTCTCTACAAGGAGGCAAAATCTCGTCGAGACATGGGGGTGAAATCAATTCAGCATAAAAAACTACGTATACTGACCGAAGGAAAATTGAAAAATCGATCTCAGCCTTCACTATGGAAAAATCTTTGCCGCATCTGCCCTTTAACCGATACTCAATATCACTGCCAACTCCACTACTTTATGAGAACGTATGAGAACTGAAAAACGGAGCGCCAGTACATAAGGTTCTCATTTATGAGAACTTGTGCGACTCTGTTCTCACAAAACATGTACTCCTAGAAGAGGTTCTGCACAAAACATGTACTCCTAGAAGGGGGCCTTCTGGCCTCTCTAGGAGTACATGTTTTGTGCAGAACAGAATCGCCGGAGTACATGTTTTGTGAGAACAGAGTCGCACAAGTTCTCATAAATGAGAACCTTATGTACTGGCGCTCCGTTTTTCAGTTCTCATACGTTCTCATAAAGTAGTGGAGTTGGCAGTGATATTGAGTATCGGTTAAGCTTTATCGTAAAATTTGCTCTCTTGTCTTCATTCTTTGTTTTTTTCGTACTAATATTTTACGACAAAGCAAACTGCTCGGAAGTAACTAACTACAGCTTTAGCGCGTCGGGCGATAGGGTGCCCCCAGCCAATTGTACAGTCCATATGCGGCACGCCGTACTCTATCGTGCAGGCATAGTAATAAGTAACTGGCAATCAATGGGGCGCCACAGACCACGTGAACTCCGACTTCGAAGCCCTCACTATGCTTCAACATGTAAAATCTCCGAGTTCGCACCGAAATCGCTCCGTTTTTCCAAAGGCGCGTGTGAACAGCCGAGTTTGTAATTCGGAGACGTGCGAGCAATTGACGTTCGTCTCGGCTCAAAACAAAGTCATTTCGAACTCGGTCCGAATTCGCTCGGAGCTTTCTCTGAGCACGTGTGTAGCGCCCCAATAAAGGGATGGGTTCGGTTTGGTTCTCATCGTCTCACATGTTTCAGCAGTCCGAGCACGTAAAGCGGGAGGAAGCGGAGGGAGCCGGGCGGCGCCAACAGACCCGCTCCCCCTCTGGCGCCAGGGAAGGCGCTGCCAGTGGCGCCCAACGCATCCACCACCGCATTCACCAGCGCCTCTCTCGCATCCTTCACCGTCGACGACAGACTACGATCCACCGCTACAAAGATCAAAACCGAAGAAGACTGAGCAGGCAAGTGCGATAGATAACCATTCGGCTACAACGTCCACTCGGAGTTTGCTACGAAAGTCCGCGTTAGAAGTAGCAGGTCATGATTCAAGTAGGGTACTGTGGGGTAATCCCGGCCACCTATGCGCCTTTCAAATTGTTGTTTCAGCAAGTGATGAAAAATATCTCATTTGAAAGAGGAGAGTTCATGGACTCGATTGATATCATACTATATCTCAATCGGTCCAGTGGTTGTTGAGATATGCAGCCATGAAGCTAGGTGAACAGATTTTCCATGGCCGGGTTTACCCCATAAAACCGGCCGGGTTTACCCCAGGATACCCCACTCCTCTTCGTAGGAGTACAAGCAAACCAACTTCAACTTGCTTACCAAATTTTGCCAGAAGAGACACGATGGCTTCCGCATCGGCTTTCGCGTGAACTTCCGCCAAACTCTTCACCACTGGCAGACAGAGAGTGTGCACACGAATCCGTCTGTCGCCTTCAAACACAACGCAAGTACATCAGCTACAAAACTGAACGGAATTTCAGGCACGAAACATGCAACTCATTTTGACTGCAGCGCAGCGATGCAGCGGACTGACTTTCAAAAAACTTTTACACAAACAAAAAGACAAGAGGCATTTCATTCTAAACTCTGATTGCCCACTTTGTTTACCCTGGGGGGTAGGTGTACGTACGTGGTAACTTGAGGCGCATTTGATCCCCTGTTTTCTTCTTGCGCCCAAAAATTCAGCTGCCAGAGGCGCAAAATTACTGTATATTACACTAGATACGAAGACGTGCTACAGGGTCTCTGGCAACTAGGTAATTTGGTCTTTTGCGCCCAAGTTGTTGGCTACCTACCATCTCTCCTAGCGGTCGAACTTTCCAGTTCCACTTGTCTGAACATCGCGCTGTCCCACCCCGAACCACCGTACGTACAGTGAATAGCCCTGTGCGTACTACTGACATACATACCTCTGCTGGACGTGTAGAGTAGGGCGGCCTGAAAAGAGACCGTTTCCGCGTCGGATGACAAGTTCTCTTCCAACTCCACGCGCGCTCCCAACGCCGAGTCCGGGTTCACATTGGGCAGCGACAGCAGATCCGTGGAACGCACGAAAAAGTTGCCGTGAAACGTGTGCAAAGCCAGACCTGCAGCAACATCGCACATCATACTGTACGAGAGCATCAATGCACACAAAAGGCAATGTTTTTGCTGATTCAACCAAAAAAGTCCGCTGAAGATTGGCCAGAGAGAGTTAGATACGGAACTTTGCCCGTGCTGCGTAGTTTGCTTTCATGTACTCCTGCAGAACAGGAGTAGGTGAAACAGCAGCAAGGGCACAGGGTAAAAGAGAACTCTTGCAGGATGGAATAGTAGCAGGAACTCACAATGAATTCACCACTGTCCATATACACTTCAACGCATACATACGTACATGCGGAGAAATCACCAGACTTTACTCAACACGTCTGTAGCGCATTGGTGAATACAGAGCCGGATTTTCCAAAGCAAGCAAGCAAGCAAGCAAGCAAAGAAATTTCCCCATGACCGGGTTTACCCCATAACACCCTACCTCACAATTCTTCGCATATTATTATCCTACCTAGTCAAACGAAGCCATGTCGTATGCGTATCTACCTTTTGAGCATCGTATCCGGAGCACAGCTTCGAACCCGATCTTTCGGGTCAAATATCGATTCAGATCTTTTTCCAGTCTCTGCACTTGATGAGGAGTTCGTAAAATGTGCAGTCCCGGATAATAGTGAATGGCACCACCGCAGAACTGCGACATACCCTCTGCACAAAAGAACACACAGAAAGAAATAGACTAAAAATGCGCGTATGTACATGATAATGCCGCGTTCACCATACAGTACACGTATCTACCTCTACCAGTACATGCGGACGTACGGATGTACGAAACGGACGTATGGTGAACGCGGCATGAAGCAATATTCGACCCTTCACAAAGTACCGAACTTTTTTCTATAAGCATATCATGCACAAATCTGCCATGTGTCAGGGCCCATGAATTACCTAGCGTTGCCAAATCAGCATACTGCGAGCTGAGCAGGAACAAATCTATGGCCACCTGATGCCCGCTGCATTCCAAGGCCAGCGTCTTGTAGAAGTCGGTCGCAGGTCCCAAGTGCTGCACTTCCTACAACGAAACAACGTTTTCGGCATGGGCAGCGCTGTATATGACAATGAATGATCTATTTTTGCTTAGCACTATTCTGCAGGGTAACTTCAGACAAGGGGGAAATTCCGGTGATAACGCTATTAGTGCCATGTGTAATCCATCTCGTGACAAAAGCAGCTGTGAAACCACTACTAATCATTCATGCAGACCCAACCTACTGTATGTACAACTCGAAAAGTACCATGGGCAGGCAGAAAATTCTGGGTGAATCCTATCATCCTCCGAAATTTGAATTTGAATTTCCTATCCTTGAATTTCCTATCATCCTCCGAAATTTGAATTTGAATTTCCTATCCTTGAATTTCCTATCCTCCTCCGAAATTACCCCACAGTAACCTACTATACGATACATTGGCAGCTCTCAGATTCGGATCCTCTCTGCTCGTTAAGGCGCCAGGTCCCACGGAAGGCAAGACGGTCTGGAAAACCGAAACTCTTCCACCCACGTCCGCCTAAAAACAACAAATTTTCTAACAGTCGGTTCATACAGAAAGCATTGATTTATTCACTTGATTACGTAGAAATATATTGAGCGTGGGAGTGATATACACGCACGGGCATATCAAGAAGCCAAAGGAATGGAAAAGGCGAAAGCCATAGGCCTTTACGACACTGCAAATCTGCCCAACTCCCACATGATGGACTGTCAACACAGAGAGCAGCCTTACAATGAGCAAATGAGCAGCCTTCAGTGCAGCGCCCAACGCGCTATCCCGATTGGAATTCGACTCAAACAGCGTCGGCAAACACTGTACAAACTCACGGATCATCTGTAAACAAACAGAAACCGCACACATACACATAATGCAACTGCTATTCCAATCAAACCACAATACAAATCAGGGAACTGCGGGTCGTGGGCTAATTTCGGACACCTAAAAAAATTGTGGATATTAACTGATACTGAATATGCCTGCCTACTCCATTCATTTATGCGCATGCATGCGCATGGAAAAAAAGGAGCTCCAGTACCTAAGATGCGCATTCATGCGCATTTATGAGGAACTGTGCGCATAAAAGTCGACCGGCACTTCAAAAATGCGCATGCATGCGCACCTATGTACTGGAGCTCCTTTTTTCCATGCGCATGCATGCGCATAAATGAATGGAGTAGGCAGGCATATTCAGTATCGGTTAAAACATATAAGTGCAATGTCGGGTCGGCTACTAACGTATGGCCCCGAATACTGTACAGTTTGATGTAATACCCGATCGGGTCTATACAAAAACACAGTCGACCAATCTGCTCAACAGGGCCAAGGTATGCACCAAACTTTACAGTAACTGCTAGGCTCTTGCGTCAATCGGTCCGAATTAACCCCAAGTTACTCCAGTTCCCATCACTTCCTGTTAGTTCCTTCCGTCTACCTCCTTCTGTTCATTCAAATTGACCAACAAGCCGTCGCAGACAGGCAGGTAGGCCTCGTCCAAATCTGTGACGATCATCTCCTGCGGCTGAGGAGCTTCTTCCGAGCAGAAGCGGAAGAAGTGGAGGCCGGAATCCACGGCGATAAAAGCGACGAGCGTGCGAGCGTCCCCGGGCAGATTATCCAGTTTCGTCAAAAAACGCTCGCAGAACACGCTCAGGTAGCCTGCACAGTAATATCACACGTGCATTCAATTTGCAAAGCATGGGAAGGTAAAGCTGGGTGGACGATCAAGAGCGTGCTTGACAATTTTGGCGCTCCGTAGTAATCTTAGTAAATCTGGCATTTCTATACAAGAATAGCAACCGGCTTTTTCGACCCTTTTTCAAACACTAATTGCTATTCTTGTTCAGAATGTCAGATTACTACGGAACGCCAAAATTGTCAAGGACGCTCTTGATCGTCCACCCAGCTATACGTAGGAGTTCATGTAAACCTGAGCATGAATAGATGACGTCGAACTACTACAGTATCTATCGGGAGTGGCAAGCGTAAAGATGCGAAAACTTTGGGAGTTGCCTGCACAAGCATGTTACAGATATAGCTAAGCTCGCATAGCCCAATAAAGATAAGGCGACCCGTCATCAACCGTGGTGGATATTATCATCGCTGACAGCTTTTCAAGAGTAGAAGCTGCTGAAAAATACTCATCAAGATACTCTTGATAAGCTATCAGCAGTGATACGAAGCATACCCACCCTAACTCTGCGTCTGAACCTCGGTGGTACCTAGGGAGCACGCACAAATTACATCAGGCAGGAGGGGAAGGGGTCTCCCCTCTCCCTGGTGCAGCCTCTGGCGTCAGTCTGACGGGGGGGGGGGGGGGGTACCCATCCATTTCGGCTGAAAACCACCTGACGTCATTTGTGCATCATCCCCTACCTACCTGTCTCAACGGCGTTGTAGGACACGTCCAAGACGAACACGTAGCAGGCTGGCTGAGGAGGGCGCAGCTACAACAAACAAAAGACAAAAGCTTTCAAAACTTCGAAGAGTTTATGGTCTGGCCAGAAAGCGTTGGCTATGGGACTCAAGTCGTCCTGCGTAGTTTGCATGTACTTCTGCTAAATAGGAGTACACGAAGCATGGACAGATATCCGCATTGTGAATCTATTTTACGTAACGCGCCTTGAATGCCATGGCCAACTTGCTCTTGCTGGCCAGACTATATTATTCATCACGATCACAGTGCTCGATATCACACAGCATTGCCCATCAATATCAAAATCAGCAAGAGTCCATATCAATATTGATAACGCGTATGATCGTAGCGTTTACTGTGATCGTGATGATTGAAAGAACTAGCCATCAATGCAACTATTATTCTCTCAATCTAGATGAAAAGCGTTTGATACGTGCGTGCAGTTGCTCCCACCCATGCAAAAAAGCTCAATCATCAAAACGAGAACAAATTTTCCACTGTAGAAAAGAGAAATGAGAAAAGATGCTTGCAAGCGCATGCATTTATGAGTAACGAGTAAATTGTACGCCTTTGTGGGCCTACCTCGTTTTGTCCAGATAGATTCTTTCTTATTGGCTAAACAGGAAAAACGAGAATGAGAGGACAAAATTCCAGTCAGCTAAACTACATTACACCACATCATACCCTCTCAAGTATTCGTGCTGCTATTAGCAACCCCAACAAAAAGCCACACCAATGGCAGCCCACAGCCATACATACATATACAAAGAGATCGAGAAGCACGTTACAGCAGAACTGTACACCCTCGAACATAGCCGTTTCTTTCAAGTTGGCCGCCAAAAGTATGCAATAGTCCGTCCAGTGAGAGTTGCTTTTGGTTTGGTCTTCTACTTTTACAGAGTAGATAGGGTACTGTGGAGGTTGCTGCGATATAAGCTCCGAAGCTTAGGTGGCCGGATTTTCCCATGGCCGGGTTTACCCCCGTACCCTATACATGAAGCGCGCAATTCTCTCTCGCTGGACGAATTATGTAGGAGCAAGAGGCTATTTCGAAAGAATACAGTTTCGCTTCCCAAGATATCCTTTCCTTACCATATATTCTTGGGGCGCGATAAATTCGATCGTTGAGCACTTGATTTCTGGACGTCGATTGGGTTCTCCGAAACTTTTTGAAACGGGATCCCAGGAAAAATCCTCAGGCACTACAAAGCAATTAGGCACTGTATCCACCATATGCAGTTAGGCGATTGGTTTGGTCGATGGAGACTCCGTGGTATTTTAGTGAAAGTTTGGATCGGTGTGTCTGCGGGGTCGTCGACCTTGTTCAATCATCTGGAAGCGTCAAAGGAGCGAGTGAATAGAGAATTGACAACAAATGACGTCGACGACCTCACAGGGACCGATCCAAACTTTCACTAAATGCCGCGGGGTCGCTATCGACCAACCCAACCGCCTTACTGCACATGGTGGATAATTTCTAATCGTAACACCAAAAGAAACAAGAAAAACGTGCCATGTGAACCTACAGTCATTGAGTCGTAGACACAGATTGCATCGCCATCGACGACTGTCTTGAAAGATGACGAACGGATTGATATAGGTGCGACACTGACGACATCTGACGATCACAGAAACTTGCAAAATGGTGAGCGACTGTAAAAAGAGACCATTCACTGCTGCTCAGTCTATTATCATGATCGCTATGTGAATCATGCTTGAATCTCTTGCTACGCAAGATAAACGCTGCTACCTTTAGATCTTTGAAAGGATGCAAAACGATGCCTAAAGGAAGTCGGCATTTCTTCAGCAGTTCCTGCGTCTGCGGTATCGCAGTGAGCGTGCAACGAAAAATACTGCAAAATACAACAATCACATCACATGGTGAGCTCGGGCTGTCATAAAATTCATAACCAGGCACAGATTATGACCTCTTTCATCTACATAATATGTAGTGTGGTCGAAATAGTAGACTCCAAAACGGTTTCGTTTAGTGTCTGCCCCAGGTACAACGGAAAAAGTTGCCTCTGTCTCTGTCTGTCATAATAAATACTTTGCTGTTCGCAGACAAACACGCAGGACAAAAAGCAAACACTAACACAAACAAACTCGCAAGCACCTTTTTTTCTGGACCCAAGTCAGGTACTAATCCACCTGGAGTACACTATTTCAACCACACCTTTCCCCGTGCGTTACTGTGCCTTACCTAGGATCACAGTTGACTTCTGGATTCTCCACAGCTCTAGGAGGAAGGCGAATCTCAATCGGGGGCCAGGAACGCGCTGGTAAAATGTGTCTATCCGCCAGCAAGTCCACCACACGCTCTTCAGGACTCTAAAAATCACAATCGAACCAGAACACATACTGTGTGTATGAACCACTCAAGAAAGAATACTTAGTCACATAGCGCATTGGGCATGCGAAGCAAGGTGAAAAACGCACGCAACAATAATCTGAGATTCAAATTCACACTACGTACGTATAGTCCGCCACTCTTTGGTAATTATAATAGGACACTGTGGGGCAACTTGGGGCAATTTCGGACACTTATGCATGCTTTAGTACCTCTCGGTATAGCAAGATACGCATCCACCCAACGCTACGCCCATCATAACGAGGCTAAACTCTTCACAACAAAGTCCAAATTACTCCGTCCGAAATTGCCCCTTCTTTCAGTACCCTGCATGCATACGATACACATACCTGTTGCTGTAATCCCATTCGTTGAAATTCATCCAGCAAGCCTGCAGTACTGGGCATAGGTGGCGGGCCCGTGAAGTGGCCCCTTTGCATATGCTGAGCCTGTTGAGCTGCGGCGGGTAAGGGGGGCAAATTGGAAGGATGGGGCACTCTGGAGGATTGCACAGGGGGTGGAGGAAGACCTGGCACTCTGCCAACACCACCGCCACCAGGGGGCGCTGCTGCAGATGAGGGGGGAAGGGAAGATTGGGTGGGTACGGGAGGCATCAAAGGAACCGGAGGCAACTGAAAGAATAGAAGAAGAATAACCTTAGTGTATCAGCATAAAACAAGTCGCACTTTGTCGACCCGTTCAGAAATGGCAAGAAATATAGAAAACAATGCATATAGGGTAAAAAGGGGTAAACCCGGCCATGGGAAAATCCGGCCAACTGAGATTCAGGGCTGCATATCTCAGCAACCAATGGACCGATTGAGACAAGTATGATATCAATTGATTCCTTGAACTCTCCTCTTTCAAATGAGCTATTGGCTCATCATACGCTGAAACAGCAAGTTCACAGGAGCTTAGGTGGCCGGGTTTACCCCATGGTACCCTACCATTCCTCCCGAAGAAGCAGAAGAGCCCTCTATCGGGCTTTGAGCGAAACTGCGTCCATCTTGCATTGGTTGTTGTGGTGCTTGCGGTTGGGCCCAACTTTGCGCTTGTTGCAGTCCAGTGCTGGTAGAGCTGCCTTGTGTCTGTGGTCCACCCTGCTGTAAAGTAGGCATACGCGGAAATTGAGGGGGCATGACCATGCCAGACGATCCCATCCCACTTCTCGCTTGCGACATAGAAGAGGGTTGAGGACGAAGAGGTACCATCATGCCAGACGGACCTATCTGAGAAGGGCTCACAGAGCCTCCAGCGCTAGTTTGTGGCACTTGCGGCGGTGAAACGATGCCATATGCTCCCGTTCCGCTTCCTTGAGGAGGCTGAGGCGTAACCATGCCATAACCTCCCATTCCTCCAGTTTGCGGGCTAGCAGAATTTCCAGTGACGTTTTGAGCCACAGCAGAGGGGTGAGGAGGGTTGACAGCCGTGCCATAACCTCCCATCCCTCCTATTTGCCTGTTCAAAGCCTCGCTACCACCCTGACCCATTTGCGACGTAGACGCCTGTTGCTGAATCATGCCATAACTTCCCATCCCGCTAGCTGTAGCAGGCTGTGGGGGCGTGGTAGCCATACCATAAGGCTCCATCCTACTATTTCCCTGCGTACTCGCAGCTGCAATTGAAGATACGGGCCCGTTTTGCAGCACCCAACTGGGCACGGGAGGTGCCGGGGGATATTGTGGCCCTGACCTTGCATGGGATAGACCTTTCTGGGATGGCGGTGAGCTGGGTTTCACAGGTCCCGGGGTTTGCTGCCCGGGAATATTGGGAGGTGCTGAAGAAACGCCATTTTGATTCGGTGGATATTGGGGCCCGTTCATGATACAATCTCACGACCTAAAAAAGCAAGAAAACAGGACATCAGCCAGATTTACCCCAGTTACCCGGTACGTACCTACCTTACCAGTGCAAGGTACAGTACGTACAAGAGCACGAACAAAGCGACAGACTTGCGATTTATTTGACTTACACTGAATCAATTCAAACGTACTGCACGCGCGGCACTTCTGTCAGATACTTCTCGGTTATCCCACCCTGCCAAGCCAAGTCCAAAGATTGTTCTTCTTTCCACTACGCACTACGTCATCAAATTTCCAGGTTCACACAAAGACGACACCTTCTGCGTGACGCTGGATTCAGTTATTCAATCCTGCGTAAACCGGACATCCTTGTTCAATCCTGCAGAAAGCGTAAATTACCAGGATTCCAAAGAAATGACATGAAATATCCCATTCCCATGGCATAGCATAACCACACGAGCGGGCGATACGATGGCAAACTCACCAAGTTTTGCTCAAATCAAAACAAGTCAAACTTGGTCAAACGAAACAATTTTACTCTACGAGAACATTCATTGACTGACAGGCACTTGTGAGTAATCACTTTCACCACAATAAAAGCAATGCACGCATAACAAGACAATCAGCAGCTTTTCATAGCAGAATTTGAGGAATGTGACACAGCCGGAAAAATTCAGCAAACCAACACATAACACAAGCTACAGCTTCACACACTTATAGAAGAAACAATTTGTGAATAGTTTGAAACAGAAGGTAATGAATTGAGGGGGTAATTTGAGAGCAGCCTACAATTCAGAATTATAATTCAGTTCAGAAGAGGGAACACAGTAACAATTATTGAGATAAAATGATTGTACAGCAGCGTATAAGGCACTAGCCGACCTGGAATTTTCTTCCATTGCCTACGCTACGATTACTGATTCTCACAATAAACGGGCAGAGAAAAGCGGCGGGGGGGGGGGCGGGCGATTACAAAACCACACTTTCAAAGCTTAGAAATGGTCGTTTTACCATCAACCTTGCAAAACAATCACAAAGGGAATCAACTAAACAGCAAACGGTTAACCAAAGGCGTTTTCCACGAAAGAGGCTTTCTTCTTCTCCTTCTGATATACCAGTCTACCTACTGTAGGCTACTTTGTATAGTATGGGAGTCACGGGATAATCAGAAGACCAATAAGCTTTGCTCCACCTTTGCTTTGGGGACAACGACGATCCCGACCAATAGCGACGTACTAATTTTGGAACATCAGTGACTGCTGGCGGCCGGCCCCTTTTTCTACAGAAAATACTTATAGGGAATTTTTTGCTCCATTTGTCACAAAATTAGTGCATACACTCGCCTCGTCTGGAGGATGTACTGTTGATACAGAGCAAAAGCTTACGAGTACCAAATTATCCCAGAACAACCATACCGCCATCATCTCTTTCTCAACCATTACTGCAAAACCGAAAAATTGAAGATACTTTCTAGGACAAACTTCTTCTCCTAAATTCGTGTTTTCTGCTCAACAAAGTCGGACCCCATTCGTCCAAAAATTTCCGGTTTTACAGTACACTTACTACGCATTCTTTTTCTTTATGGATTCTTGTTCCCTATTATCCGTGCTCAATTGGGCGTTCGAAGAGGAGGAGGACGAGGCCTCGTCATCTGACGTCACCAGCGCGATTTCGTCCAGATTTCGAGCCACCGCTTTCGGAAACCAACCGCGCACTTCATCGTTAGTCGCCGCCATCACACAGTCCTTGCATAAAGCTTCCTCCTTCTTGTGCATAGGTCGGGCGTCGCCAGCAGCAGGATCTTTATGCACTCCCGATGCTGCCGGTACTCTTTCGCCAGTAAAGCCAGAAT